>JAACYV020022349.1:0-13612 GCA_009936425.2 Chrysaora fuscescens
ATCCTAGTCTTATAGTCTTCCACCTCTAGACACCATGTATTGTATTTTCAAATGCTTTTTGCAAACATCTCTTCTTTGATCAAATTTCGACTAAACTACAATGCAAACTGTAAATGCACAACATTTCATCCATTGAAATCACCACTATTTATTTCGCCTTTTCACCTTCAAACTCGAAATACAACTTTTCTTTCTAACATTGGTCGATATTTGTGTTCCTAACGGAGTTTGCACTCTAACTAACTGTTTGTTATTTCTAGTTATTATAGCTAACAAGTAGACTTGGTACATAAGACCCCTTTATAAAATCACATGGTATTCGGAATCCCTCTGGATGCACTGCAAATAAATGGGAATTTTGCTCAGTTGTTGCCTCAGATTTTTCTGTCCGTACGTATGTATAGATGTGGGGCTTCATATCTCAAATCCTTCGACATTCTTCACATCTATCGTCTTTCAAACTCCTGTTCAAGCCGGTTTATTCCCTTGTGTCACCTTATTGTTATTCTTTTGGTTGTTGTTGCCAACCCCGTCGTATACCTGTGGGATTCTTATGGCAGTTTAGGAAAGAAAATCATTGTAACAGCATTCCCTAAAGTCATTGAAGAATTTTTTACGATTGAGATTTTGAGATTTTGGAGCTTGAGGATGTTCACATTATTAGCATTTTCTTCTAATAAATTTTCTGATAACAACTACCTATTTTATAATCACTCTTAGCGGTAGTAGCTTATGGCCTGAATGGTAGTTTAGGAACGGAGATTTATGCTCACTAATACAATCATCCGACGTCCAACGTAGTTTCCAACAACTGCTTATTTTACGTGCAGAGAACACGGAGCCAGATAGAGAGAAACGATGTGCGTTTTTTATGTCAATAACTGAACTGAAATAAATTTAACATAACAACAATACTTATACTGAATACAGGGTATTGTTAAGAAAAGAAAAGTTAAAAGAAATAAGGTGCTAATTACAGAGAAAGTATACAATTTACAAATAAAGGAAAGAAAGCGGTTGCTCGGTAACAATGTTGGTTTGCGTTGCTACAGTGTAGTAACTTGTTATCTAAACAGAAGTAACGTTTTCCGTAAGCAGCAATAAAAATAGGTCGATTGCTGCAAAACAACAATGCTATTGTATAGCAGATATAAGTAATTTCTTGTGTCGATATCTGAGCAGAAATCAATTACAATCTGTTTCTCATATGTGAAAGCCTGGTTCTCATATGTCGCAGAAGTGATCGCAGACCGTCGGCGACAGTCAGCGATCATCGCCGACAAAGTGTTCACATATGCTACTTGTCCGCAATGATCGGTGGTCCTCTGTGTTGTCACGTGTGACCCAGAAAACAAAGGGATGGTGGGGTTGCGCATGCATTTCCGTAGAAATGGACGACTGAAACGCAGGCATGATCGCCGATGATGTTCTCATTTGATTTTTCCCATCGGCGATCGTCGCCGACCATCGCAAGAAACAAACTTTTTTGGTTCATTGGCGATCGTCGGCGATCGTCGGCGATCGTCGGCGATCATTGAAAATTCATGTTCCCATATATCGCAAACGTCGCAATACCATGATCGCTGATGGTCTGCGAAATATGAGAACCAGGCTTACGTGGTAGTTAATTGGAACTTCTACTGCCCGAAGAATACGTCACCCCCCCCCCTCCCCCCCCTGTGAGATTTTCATGTAAATGCCGCCTAAGTGCCTACAGAACAAAGCTATTAGTCTTCTCTGTAACTGATTATCTCCCTATGTAGTACTTTCTGATAAACAAAACACCGCAATATTATATTGCGATTTTTAGCTTTTCCTTTCGCCCACATTCACTATACTAGTTGACTGTGTTTTCAATAAAAGTTGTTTACTTTGAATTCAAGGGGATTATATTTATTATTAGATTTTAATACACCACTTTAGCTTTTCGAGGAACAACACTTTAAAACGCATCTTTCGGCATGATTGTAAGTTTATTTAATTAACTATACAAGCTTCTGGCTCAGCGAAAAATTCAAGGACAACGATTACAAAAAACGTCTGCATTTGACTTAGGCCTTGTTCAAACACCGCACTTCTCAAATGCCGAATATCGTTCTATTTTGTGCCACAGTGGATTGACTCTCGGAACATATCTGATTTATATGTCGTACTTGAATGTTATGCACTAAAATACCATATATCCCGTGTCGCATATTGCGGCAAGCCCTACAGTTCCAGACTTCTTCTTCGGTACTTAATTCATTCTGCTGAAATTCCTCGTCAACCGTCATTCCAATACTCAACCGTCGCACTTTTCATGAACTTGATTCATCTTTTTAGTTCGACGCATGAGAAGTTTGACGTTGAACCAGGCCTAGTTGATTTCTGAATCCATTCATTGATTGTGAAGCATTGCATTTGTATTCATAACTCATTTTCAATACAGCCAGGGTGCAACCTTTATGCACCACCAAAAGATTAGGTGCAATCCCTCCACTGTACTGATGATATCCCTCCACTGTACTGATGATAGCCCTCCACTGTACCGATGTATCCCTCCACTGTACTGATGATATCCCTCCACTGTACTTCACACCTACCACTGTGCTGATGATAACATCCCAGTTCCACTGTACGGACGATGACCCTTCAATGTACTTCACACCCTTCACTGTACTTATGATATCCCTCCACTGTACTTCACACCCTCCACTGTACTGATGATACTCCTCACTGTACTTCACACCCTCCACTGTACTGATGATACTCTCCATTGTACTTCACCCCCTCCACTGTACTGAAGATATCCCTCCACTGTAGCTACTTTGCATCCACCACTGTACTACACAACAACCACTGTACTGCACATACGTTATTCCCGGTGATTTAGTTCGACGCATGAAAATTTAGACTTTTGCACCAGGCCTTACTGTCAATGTGATTTGACTTTTTCGCTGGGTCATGAAATCGTGAGAAAAGTAAAGAAAATGTATGTGCGTTTCGTTTAACAGTGGGTTGACTCTCGGAACATCTCTGATTTATACGTCGTACTTGAATGTTTTGCACCATCCTGTGTGGCATAATTCGGCAGCTCTGCCGCTCCAGACTTCTACGGTACTTAATTCATTCTGCTGGAACCCCCCATCAACCGCCATTCCAGCATTCAACCGTCGTACTTTACATAAACTTAATTTATCGTTTTAGTTCGACGCATGAGAAGTTTGACGTTTTGAACCAGGCCTAGTTGATTTATGAATCCATTCATTCGTTGTGAAGCATCCCTCCACTGTAATCATGATAATTTTCACTGTGCTGCACATCCACCACTGTACTGATGATAATTTGCCTCTATATATTGTAGCTACATAGGTATATAATAGGAATAAACTGACGTTAAAGTGAATAATTGTTTTGACTGTACAGGCATTTTAAAGGCTTGATGCATTTGCGCCGCTATTCATAAATTATGAAACCGTCGTCTTATCACGCCATAACCTTCGCCTTATCACGCCGTAACCGTCACTTTATCACGCCGTAACCTTCGCCGTATCACACCGTAACCGTCACTTTATCACGCCGTAACCTTCGCCTTATCATGCCATAACCTTCGCCTTATCACGCCGTAACCGTCACTTTATCACGCCGTAACCTTCTCCTTATCACGCCATATCCTTCGCCAAAACTGCCATAACCTTCGACAAAACTGCCATATCTCCTGGCTTTGGCCGCTAAAGAGGTAAGAGAGACGAAGCCAAAAAAAAGACGCTAGAGTAAAAACATATAAAGATATCATAAAATATCTAGCTAGCACAAACTTACAATTCCACGAAGGTTTACAACATTTTCTAGCAAACTTACAAATACTTAAAACAAAACATATCACAAAGTCTTTATCACATCAACAACTAGCAAATTATCCTAGACGAAAAAATTAGCCTAAATTCAATTATTACATACAATTACTATTCAAAATACAAAATTGAGGGGTGGTTGGGGTTGTAACAAATATGGGGTCGAGAGTTCGATGGGGTTGTTGCTCACTCAATACAGGCATCAAATATAGGCTCAAATATAAAAAATGGCATGGTGATAATGAGGCCTTATGAAGACGAAACGAAACAGTCAACTGCCTCTAATAGCTGTACCATCGAAGCCAAATGAGGGTGGCCAGCTTGTTACAAAACAGACTGTAACCCATGGTTTTCAAATTCAATGTAACTGGCAATAATACATTATATTAGCCTATATCAAATTGACCACGTTTCACTAGTGCACATTAAATAGGACTAGTGTTATCTAGTGGTCTAGTGTTACTAGTGCCAATCAGATGACAGCAACATACCGTGCGCATGAACGAAAATGCTAAAAATAGAAAAGCTAGAAAGATTCTCCCAGCCCCGCAAGATTACCCCTTAACTTACAAATAATTACCAGAAATATTCATATATAGGTTCTGAGCTGTAATTTTGTGTATAATAACATTATACAACCATTTAAAAACTAGGCGAGAAACAAATAAAATATCCCAGTAGCTACCTTGAGTTAAAAAAAAGCGATGAATTGAAAAACTCTTCAAGCCCTTAAAACACATCTACATATATGCCTGATATTCTTACAAAATATATTGTTGATAAATTCTAAATACCTAAATATGCCTGATATTACGTATATAGGTAGCTAGATGGCTGTACGCATGCAGTAAATAATCAGTTTATCATCCAATTTATTAACTTCGCATAACATGAAAAATTGTTATTATTTTTTAGAGTTGTTCAACAACATACCTACTAGCAACGAGATCATCTTGAATGCTACGTTAAATTCCTCCCTGATTCATATACATAAAGTCTTTAGATAAAGCTAGTCGATAGCAAATGTAAATCTTCAACCAGCCGTACTTTTATTGATTGGCATCCCGTTCTCTATATTCATAATTGAGAAGCAGTTTTAACTGAAAAGAAGAATTGTACACGACAATACGACCAGATAGAGCATCGCATTCGCTGGGCTCCTTGACAGGATGCCAAGTGAACCCGAATTCACACTGTCTTTCAGCTGGACAGGACAACTGCTCCAGTTTTCACTGATGGCTCTTGGGTACCCAGTAGTCACTCTAACATATCTATCATTAATTCGATAGTATTGGTCGTCTTTAAAGAAATACGTCTTGCCATTTTTCCACGCAAAAACGCTGTCAATATTATCTGGCACTCCTTTCCATGCCGAAGCTATAAGTTTGGGATATCCATAATCCATTCTATACATATCAGTCTTTGGTCGCCTACTGAATCTCCAATATTGACGGCCACTAAATATATACAATTGGTTATTCCCAGGCCAGACGAAGGCCCCGTCTACTTTGGTGTTTTTAGGCAAACCTTTGAAGCCATAGTATATGTACCCTGGTCCCTCTAGAAGCTTGGAACCTTTGAATATATAGTACCTGAAAAATGAGAAGAAAGTTGTGTTTAGTCACCAGGGAAATAAGATAAACGATCAAAAATTAAGGTTGTTTGATTAATTGATTCCTTCATTTACAAGTCAGTTAATAATTAAACTTGGCAATCTGCAAAATCCTAATATACGTATTATAGCTTAGGCAGGCAACTACAAGAAGGCAGACAATTCATGTTAGATTGAGAAGGGCCACCGCGTTTACCTCCAGAGTTGGTCTAAATGTTTAATCTTTGAAACAAAACACTAGCCCAGGGAAACGTTTCATTATGATAAAGAGCCCGACGCAAATCTTCTAACAGACATAAGCGTGTGTTGCTGATGGTAAGTGTTATTAAAGGGGAGTGCAAAGGGTCTTAAATAGAGGCATTAGGATCATGAAATTAGGCCCTCTTCTCCATGTCAACAATTGCAGCCAGTCTCTTCTCCATCTCTCTCATTTTATTCAAAGCTCAAATTATTTCTCTGTTGCTAGAAAGACCACTAATTAATATGCTCTATCACAATATCACCATATAGTTAATGATTTTTCCCGTTATGCGCAGCTGAGGTTTAATGTAAATTTTGAAGCGAAAAGTGATACTCACTTATTTCCACTGAAAACAACAGTCTTCGAGTCCCATTGCCGTTGGAAGACAGCATCTACGCTTTCAAGGCCTCCAAATAGCTTAGAAGTTCTGATAGGCCCTTTCTCCATTCTCGAATTGCGATCAATGATGTAAGACTTGGCACCGTTAATAATGTACGTGCGTTTGTCGTGGTAAGACAAATATACAGCAGAGAACTTTCGCAGGCAAAATCTGGTGGTCGGCACAGAAGGGACTATTGTTTCGTTGTGCTCTCGTTGACCTAAAAAAGGAAGCAACATATGGTTACAGATGGTAATATTTAAAAACTCCATTGAGCATTAAGGCTGCGTTTACAAGAGGCCGCTCGGGTACTTGGCCGGTCGTTCAATTTTACCGTGCAAATATTTTGTCGCTATGGCTTCGCGTTCACACGATGCCGGCCACCTTTGATGGGCATGCGCATTAGCAATAAAAGCAGAGAATATAACGCCTAAGTCATATTATTGTTTTATTTGAGAATTTTAAACATTCAGCCGGCCTTGTGTAAACGCTGGTTCCCAGCTTATTCTAAAAATAACAGTGAAATATGAAAATTAAAAGCTTAAAAAATCAGCAAAAAGAAATTCAAGGGGCACGAACTTGTTCCAAAATAAATACAGGATTAACTGACAATAATTAGCAGCAATAGAATCGAGAACCAGCAACAAAATATGATATAATTCTGCCTGGCACATTGTTCCCAGTGAAAAAACGGATGTATTTCCTGTATTAGCTGCCTTTGTGCCTTTTAAAGTCTACTAGACAAACCACAAACTTGAGACAAAGAATGAACAACCATATATTCGAATCAAGAACAGGAATTTCAACGTGTAATTTTCCTTAATATTCTTTAATTGTGGGAAATCGAACAGCAATCTTAAAGAATCCTTCTTCAAAATATACGCTTTTATGCACCTTTCCGACTCGAAACTCTTACTTAAAAAACGTACGAAAATAAACTTTGCAAAGCAGGACATGCCGTCATGAAATCGTGAAAGCCGACATTTCCGATATTACGATTGTACCAAAATAAACTCAAATTCTTCCTGTCTCAATATATTCAATACATCAATATATGTTTCTAAAATGATCTCATTTTCAAATTGTAAGTCCCACTCTGTGGTGAGAACACTGGTTTGAAAAGCCTTAGTGTGCCAAATTATGATTTTTTTTCTTCCGCCTCTTTTAGTACTTAAGTTAAACTCTTCAAAGGCTAGTAACTTAAAAGACTAAATCACTTCTCCAATAGAGAGTTTCTAAACCGAAATAATTTTTGGATCTTTAGGAATTTTTACGTACTCGTACGAGATCTTTGAGTTATGATTTGGCCTTGAGTAACTCTTTCTAGGCAAATTCAACCGAATATGGGTAGTGTTCTATAATTTCCAGGTACACATATTTAATTCAGCTTCAGGAATCCTTGTTTAAACATGCCCTTTCTTGAACAACAGAAGATCCCCTACCCTCAAGGGTGACAAAAACGTGAATAAAAGACACTTCTTTTTTCTTACCATATAAGGACTGTGCCCCTTTGACGTCATCAGGTGAAAGAGAAAAGTCCCTGCCCTTGGTAGACTGGTACCAAGGGAACATAACAGCCCCTTTGACGCTTGAATGGTCAAGACCAATGCTGTGTCCCAATTCATGTACTGCAACCCAGAGCAGATCTTTCCCTTTAGAGGAGCCAATAGTGTATATCTCATCATCGTCAAAATGGACGTCTCCCGCTAGGTCTGCAAGAAAATAACGTAGTTGAGCAAACAGGTTAGCCCACGCTGGTTAGAACGTGAGGCAGAGCCGCGCGGAGAAGAGTAGGGCCGCGCGGAGAGAGCCCATGGCAGACTCAAACGGAAAAATAAGCTGCTAATGTTCAAATACGGTAAAATCCATGATTTTCTTGCAATCATTTTGAAATGAAAAAACCAAATAAGATCCGTCGACATAGCATCTCTCTCTTTAGATTTTTTCCCAAATAATGTGACTTCATTTGACAATGATTTAGTTATCCCTTGGTGCAGGCTTAATGCATAGAATGCCAAGCTAATCCTCATACGCTTCCTTGCAAAAGAATAACGAAAAAGAAAACAAGATATCATACCGTCTGTATCTGGGTAAAAAGCATGTGCCAAAGTGCCTCCTGGGCCATCAAATGAGAACGCATCACTGTGGTATCCTCTAGCAAAACGGACCCAGATGTCCACTTTACTTCCTTTTGCCTCAACGAATTCAATATTTGTTACGTAGGACCATTTTTTGAAAGCTTTTCTCATCGTTTCCTTAACCTGAGCATCGCTCAATTTATCGTTGTTGCTGTTGTCAAGCTTCCAGGTTAGCGACTGCAAATAAAGTTAATTGGTTAATGATAGAGTTAAGTTATCGTATATACACTAGAAGTAACAAACAGTTAGTTAGTGGGCGAACTCCGTTAGGAATACAAATGTCGAAAAATGTTAGGACAGAAAAGTTGAATTTTGAGTTCTGACATGCTTTTGAAGAAATAAGCAAAGACCTGTTGAATAATTTGAAGCTAATCCAACACCTGATTCGGAAGATATGGCAAAATTATTACTCATACCCTGTGCCCTGTGCTGTGGCCTGTGCCTTTAGACAGGTCACTGCTATGACGTCATTAATAATTTCCTTCACGTATTCATAGGTCAAAAACGAAAAAATATATTGAAGTTTTGTAAACGTCATCAATACTTACTATCAGAACTCTTTCCATAAATGAGAGCTCCCCAAAAGAGGCCTTTACTTACAAGAGGTCGTGGCATCCAGGCATATAATACAAGTCGCATCCATCACATTAAAACGAGTATTGCAAGTCGTATCCACCACATTAAGACAAGTTAAGTCACTCAAACAAACAATTTATCAGTATATTCATGGAACTTACCCTTTTGTTCCAGATTAGTCCATGTTTCTTATATCTTCTTTTCCTTCTAGCTTTATCCGTGGGCGCAAAATCAGACATTCCACAACGAGGTGTTTGGATAAGCGTCTTGGTCGGATTGTCCAAAACACCGGTCTCATTCAAGCCACCCATCCGCTGTAGGACCTTTAGAGAAGCGGCCACTGTCTTCTCGTCGAGCAATTTTCCACTGCGAGGATCGGGCGGCGTTATGTAGCCATATCTTTGAAGAAATTCCTGGAAAAGAAAGCATAAATAATGAGATTTCAAAAGCAACAGTAATTTCCTAAGAATGATAGAAAAACACAGCAAATTATGTTAAAAACGCGGAAGATTCCACGAGTAAGACTTACGACGATAAAGTCAGAGGTATCTTGGATTCAGGATGATTTTGGAATGTTTAGAATATACAGTCTGCGTGATACAGAGTAGCTACAGAAAAAATTGTGAGTACGAAATTATTCCTATTTAATTGAATAAAGACCAGGAAATGGAAAGCACCTGTGGACCCCTACCCTTTCGAGACCACTATCATTTTCGAGACGACTATCATTTTTGAGACCACTATCAATTTCGAGACCACTATCATTTTCGAGACGACTATCATTTTTGAGACCACTATCAATTTCGAGACCACAATCATTTTCGAGACCACTATCATTTTCGAGACCACTATCATTTTTGAGAAAATTGACTTCGCATCCTCTAATGGTGAAATATCCTTTTCTGTGATAAAAATCGTCTTTTAGTGATTAAAACGCTCTTCTTTCTTGTGCACCTATCTTCATAGTGGTTGCAAGATTGTGTCAGATTAAACAAGTTTTGCCTTAAAATAAATTTGCGCACTCGTGCCATTTTTGAGATGAAAAATGATACCCGGAAATCATTTAGCCACCAAATCAGAAAGGACTCTTTTTTTGTTGTTGCTTTATAAACTTCAAAGGGGATTCATTCAGTATCATAGATACTACAGTATGCTTTTTTAATAAGCAACCAGTCAATAAGCAACCAGGGCTGGGCGGCCAAATTGTTAGGCCACTTTTGGGGCTGGATTGTCCTTACCTAAGCAACCACAAATATTCAAACACCCATTACCCACTCGCCAAGAAGACATCTTAAAGAAATCTTGGAGCTAAAATGGTCGAAGAAGAATGTTCTATCATAAATCTTTTGATTTCAACCCATCTTATAAATGCTGGTTTTTGTGGAAAGCAACTCCCTTCTCGAAATATTAATGATTTACGTTCATTAACATTCATGAAACGTTGTAAAAACTTTTCTCTAAACAGTAAGAATTGTTCGGCAAAATATAGTTTTTGTACTTAAAGCAACTATTAAGCAACTTTTAGGGCTGAAATCCATATGATGTTAAGCAACGTTGAAGGCTGGAGCAAACCTTAGTTGATAATAAAAAAAAATATCTAACAAACATTCAATATAATGAAGCTGATAAAATAATCTATTATTTCATCGCAATGGTAAATAATTTGCAGAAACTGTTTATTAAAAAGATAGTCCTGTTATTAACAGTTAAGGCCATATGCCATATTAGTTTATATATATTAGTTTATATATATAGGTAGTTACTAAATCCAACCAAATGGGGATTCCATTGAAATAATACCATATATGACCTCCGACGTCAGAGAAGCCACGGGAAGCCAAAACTGTGTGGCGTATTGGGCTCAGTGACTCAAATATTTGGCATCAAGCTTTTTTCTTTTTCTGCTTCCAAAATTTTCATTCATTTAATGTTTTTATTATTTTCAACACAAATCACGAAAACTCTCGAATTTTCCAGTGGTTTTTCGCAGGCCTAGTTTTGTTACTGTTGGTCGTCGAAAATTAGTTCGGCCGAAAAACTGCCTTTTCAAGAATTTGAACAAACAAGCTATATAGTTGTAAAGATGTCTATAAACGCGGGTAATGCAGCGAGTAAGAGCTAGGACGATAAAGTCCAAGGTTGCTTGGATTTAGGCTGTTGTTAGAGTGTTTATAGTTGTAAAATTATATATTTTTTACAGGGGTGAAAATTAGATGTTTTTTCAGAACAATCGAAACCAATTATCGGCGGCTTATACAAAAAGGTCATTTGAAGACTATTTGGCAGATTTTTGCTCATTATCTAAAATTTCTGGTTTGACCGAATAAGGCCACCAACCGTTTTCAGTCACCTTGGGTTATCATCAGTCGCTTGCAGGTTGCCTATATAATAAAGGTTTACAAACAGCGTCGTAACATGATATATTATATATGTTTTAAATATTTTAAAAGAACGTCTATGGTCCAAAACCAGACAATATAAGGTAATTATTCCATTGTAAACTGTGAGAGACTGACAGTTAGTTTTGCTGCGATGAATTGGTACAACAAGCATATAATTGAAATTGATTATTTATGAATACGTACGGGCCTGGTGACGCACTCTTCAACATTAAGTCTATTCTATCGTAGACAGTTTTATCGGATTATACAACAGGGCTACCCACCTTTGAGTGCTGGGACCCGTATCGTTCAAAAATTAGCCAAATTAAATTCCACCGCAGGTAGCTGCGCAGGAATCATTGGGATTAACAGATTTGAAAGGTCTTGCTATAACATTTCGCATTTTTTGAACAATATTTTCACGGTTTCACAGTAAGAATTCCTTAACAGTATTCCTTTACTATTCATTTCCATTTACGTGAGTAACTCGTGTAAGGGGCCGGGCTAGGGCTATAAGGAAAATTATTTTCTACTTCTTTGAAGATAAAAAGCAAAAATAAGCAAATTCAGCCAACTTAATAAAGCCAATCTAGCAACCCTGAATACATATTATCCTTAAGAATATATGTTAGAATATATCTAAGAGTTATCACCAGGTAAAAGTTTGACATTTTAATGTGACATTTGATCTGACATTTAAATGTGTACTGTTAATCTGTAGTAGGCCTAAGCACACACCCAGCAAAAATATACAGCGTCCAGTTACAATTTGCCCCTGTTTTAACTCGTGAAACCGAATATATAAATAGTTATAAATAGTTATAAATCAAATATTATAACTTACCAGTCCTTGTAAATCTATTTCCGTTCGGATTTCAATCGGAGCAGAGTTGATATTGCCCAGTAATGCAATAAAAATAACTCCCAATATCTTTGCAAAGATATCCATTGTAAATATGGTCGTTTTAGGACAATATAATCAATCACGTAAACTGTTTTTATTTCACTGTTTGTTGAGCCTAAAAGAAGATTAGATCAGATTACTCCAGGCAACTTTTGAAAAGATAAGTGTTTCTGTCTGAACTTGATCACTGCAATGATCGTTCTATTCTATAGGCCTATACTCTGCTATTATTGTCTGTTCTTTCGCTGCACTCAGTCTGAAGATTGTATGACCGTCCTTGCGTTACAAAGCAGTATTTATCGGTTTCGCAAATAACCACAACTGATGTTATTGTCAATAAAGACAAATGAAACATTGTGCAAGGGGATTCTCCTTCACAATGAAAAGTGTTTTAAGTGTGACGTAGATATGAATTCCTCCCACGAAAGCATAGCAGGAAGCCCACGATTCGAAAACACCCGAACACATAACCATATTATTTCACTTATCAATGGGTTTTGACATAGCTATTGTATCAATTAAAATTTCTCGATGTATCAATTTAATTTTGCGAGGAGATGAAAGAATGTTTCTAGACGCATAGCCTGCTAGTGCTTGTAGTGCTACAAGGAAACACGTTTCTTTGATAACGAAATGACAATTAAGGCAGACAAAAGTATTGTTTTAATTTTGCGTAGTCAATGTGTCACCCCGAAATAAGCGGCAGTTTAGTGAACAGATAAGGCTGGCATAGCTTCTACCCCGTTTTAAATATCACAAAGGCACCTACAAAACAAAATAAAACTACAAATAATTTTCAATTTCATAACATAGGGGCTGCGAAAGACTTCAGGCTCTATGTGTGTTCAGAGAACGCTGCTCAACCATTATTTGAGATATCAAAAAATATCAAAGGAAACACGAAACAATCCCGGAAGGCAATATAAATGTTGCGGAGAGTCGCGTGGAAATTCTTCGACCATTAAGTCATATAACTCTATAGAACAAGGGTATTTTGGTCTCTATTTCCGTCTCAATATCAGTGTAACATTGATCCATATAAGGAATTAAACTTGTTTGTTTGGAACTTGAGCCCGTGGGCAGTAGCAGTCATGATAGGTCATGATCATGATCATCTAGGGAATCTAGCTGAAAGATCTAGTAAATAATGAATAACAACGGACCGCGAAGAAAAACTTCGTTGTTCTCTCTTGATGAATGCTTAACTCTCTGTCGTGTCCTTACTCGCCAGTGTACCATGTTATTATTACAAAGCAAAAATTTCGAAGAAAGGTTTTTTATGGGGACTTCTAAAATCACAGAGATATTCAAACTTTGCAACGACGTATAAATGCTTGAAGATGTGACCTAAAGCGCACTTATAAAGGGGCTTGAAAGTTTTCACTGCAAAGCCACTAATACACCTAGGAATACTGTAACGTTTGTACTGTCTTTTTATTCGCATGCTTTCTGTAAAATTATTATCTAATTGAAGGCTATTTATAGTGAGCATGTAATAAATGAGATATTAGTTTTCTGGTGATAAAGGGCCGGGTCACACAAATGTTT
>JAACYV020022460.1:0-13587 GCA_009936425.2 Chrysaora fuscescens
TTAGATATCAATTATACGTTGAATATACTAAAGAAAAATAGCATGTTACAAAATGCAATCAAGGTTTTATCAATATACAGTAGTTGCCTAGGATACTGGGAGGAACCGGAGCGGTTTTCGAGCCCAGCCCCCTAAATACTGAGTAAATATAATATAACAATGAGTAAGGATGAAATAAATTTCTACTAAAATGTAATTACAGCAATATGAATTCGAATTTCAATTTATAAACATGAACAGAACAATTATAATAAAGTTAGAGTAAGCATGAAGAAAAAAGATTTAAAAAAAAAGTTGGGTGCAAAAAGAAATCAAGATAAAATTAAAAGGAAATGGGGACACGTATGATTGACCTTAGAATAGAAGTGAAGAAAATCCAAATAATTTTTGATCATTTTTTGATTTTTGAGTTGGTCTGTTAATTCTTGAAACCCCGGAGTTGTTTGCGAAAAGATCTAACTTGAATTTATTCAAATGATTTCTCTCGTAATTTCGTAATCTTACCACCCTTGTCAGCTTGTTTGATGATAACGGTTTTGTAGAGTAAGATGGGGGTTTGTTTGATTTTTTTGTTTCTGTTTTTGAGGGGAATGGTTACTCCGGTTTAGTATATTGTCAATTTCTCTACCCCCTCCGCATACTCTCCTCCGCATATTCTCCTGTGCAGCAATTTTTCACTGCGTTGTTTTTTGCTATGTTTGCAAATTGTCCTTTTCTTCCGAGAACCTTACGAATTGCAATGATATTCCAGAACCAAAAAAAGGCATAATAAAAGGGTAATGGAGATTTTGAAAAACTAATGATATAAATTAGAAAACAGGTTAGCAGATAAAAAAATAGAAGGCCTTTTATATATACTGTATATATAGTAGGTAAGTTATTAATATGTATAATAAGAAATTCTACATGCAAAGATTAAAACGGAATAAGATGTATTCAAATGTTTTTGCACAGCAATTGCCATTTTCTTAGGTTTGATTAGCTATACTTTAAAATGTGTTGATGAGACCAATATAAGGCATTCAAGCTAGTAACGAATTTAGGATTAAAAGACCACACTGAAACCATTGAGCCAAACCTCATATGCAGTTGTAATTAATACAGTCATAGAGCTTTTGGAATGCTTCGAATGCTAAGTAGCTACTCATAGTTTTTATAGTTACAATGAGAGTTCCTATAGTTTTTCTTCCCAAAAGCATTTATCATTTTATTCACATCATATTCAAGCATTTGATTGCAATCTCTCGATATTCATCATGGCAACTTAGCCCTGAGTGAACGCTCAGCAGAGCATGATGTTGTAGGGGTTGTTGCCCATAGCCTAATACAGGGCATCTTTTAACATACCAACTGGGTGGGCAATTGCCCCCCCCCCCCAGTCCCTTTGTAGTAGGAATGCACGTCTGCACGTTCTCTAATTACAGCCTCTTTATCGTATCGATCTTAATGTATGAACTTTCTCTACTCTCTCAACTCTCTAATTACTTCCTTTAGGTATCTGTATTTAAGTTGTTGTTATCTTTAAATTTTCTAATTACTTCATTAAGGTATCTGTATTTAAGTTGTTGTTATCTTTAAATTCTTTAGTCAGTAGCACGATAGTAGTCACATACAATGTCTGTTAGTGTTACTGTCTGTTAGTGTTACTGTCTCCGTGTCTTCGCACGTTAAACGTTTACGTAAGATCTGATCCCTCTTACAACTGGTGAAGGACCGGCTCTTACACCTTTAATTGTCCTGTTGTATTTACTATCTAAATAATAGGCCTATTGTCCCCTCTAGCCTTGTAAACAATAGAGTGCCCCCCCCCCATTCATGGTTCCTTAAAAGAGGACCTGCCTTGTTTTGTCTCCATCTCCCACTTCTCAATGTAATCAAAAACGTTTTTCTTTTCTTTCATTAATATTATTTGTTTATTCTTCTTGTTACTGTTACTGTTACGAATTTCATTTCATGTTTCATATGGCCATGTAAACTTACATAGGGCACTTGGCACGATAGCTCTTCTTGAGTTCTTTCCAAGTGTCCTAAGCTTATCAATTAACACTATTCTAATTTTTTGCTTATATTGTAATTAAAAAAGCTTGAATTGAATATGAATTGAATTGAATTGAACTTCATTTCTGTCCTCGCCTTCTAATACCTCAGCAACTGTTACCACCTATCTCCCTTTCCCCCCAGCTTACATGTCCAGCTCGCACTACTCGCTCTGGTAGACAATATCATTTTCCTGTACGTTTTGGACATTATTATCTATAAATGAGCATTTGAACATTCTAATCGTTATACCTTCGTATTTCAAAATTTTCCTGAAATTTTTTATCGAATGCCCCATCGCACTAGCATTCTAGGGAGAGTATGTCAGTATGACAGATTCACATCTTGTCTTTTACCCACATTCTGTTAATCCGTTACTTATAACCATAGTTACACTTTTCCTTTTGCAATTAATCATATAAATTGTTAAATACACTGTCTTTTTAACAATAAGGAAACAACATGTGTTTGTTTCCTACGTTAAGTTTTGTGAAAAGTTTTCTATAAGCACACGATGTTTACGATAAGCACACGAAAATAATCGAGATATATATATGTAATATTTCTACTCCTTTTATCAAGTTTTGGTTTCATCGTTTCGATTAATTCGATTGATATTCATTAGTAGAATTTGAACACATTTATTTCATATTCTCCCAATATTACTAAACCCTCACCTCGCCTGAATATATCTTCGTCCATGTTATGGCGTAATATAGTTCTCAATCAAACAAACCAAGAAAACAGTCGAAAATGCAAGAAAAGACAAAAAGGTAACTTTGAATTTCATTTTGTTACTAAAGAAATAAACAATTACATACACAAATATTTGATGTCACATATTTATACGCAAATGAAATCTTTAAACATCAAGTGTTACTTTAATTTTAGCTCTCCCGCCAATCATGTGCTTAAGTAGTTAATAAAGGTAAGAATTTATCTACTTGAAAAAAAATAAAGAACAGGTTAAACATTAAATTGTATGTTTGGAACAGAACATGCACCTCTATCAATGCAAGCTATTTTGAGCCAAAAACATCATGAACACAATATTTTATATTCACCCAGCATATTTCTTGGGACTACTACACTGAAAGTAACCTAAGGAGTCAGTGAAAAGTTGCCTACTATCAAAATCAGATGACTCAGGCTATTACAGACTAGGTGTAGACAGACTATTAGATTCATTGTCACGACACATTACTTAATACAACTTCTGAAAGGCTGATGGTTGAGCCCTCCAGTTATGCCCCCCTTTCACAGATTATTTAGTTCTTAGAACATTTGCCATGCCATAAGCCAAACAATTATGGGTGTCTGCATGCTTGAGTCACTTTTTCGAACATTTTTCACAACTTTTTTTATAACCTTTACTACTTCTTACATGATTCAAAGCTAAAACCTTAAAAGTTGCAAGAATGAGAGGGAAAGACAGATATTCTTGCAGATCAAACATTCAATTAAAATGCAAAATTTAAAATTGTCGATGACTAAAACTTATAAATTTATTATAGTTAACCAGAAAAATGATCTAGGTAATGAAAAGTTGAGTTTTATCAATTTACAAATTTACACACTTTAATGACATAGGGACATGAAAAGATCTGATAGTAGTTTCCTACTAGTATTTGTTGATACCAAACAAACGGACTTTATAAAGTTGAGGTAACTTTGGAATGACAGCGAGAGCAAGTGTTAGAAAATTTAACATAAAATGCCAGTTGTTGTAGCCAGAGTAAAAACTGGCCAAGATGAAGCTGAAAAAAAATGACATTTTATTAATTATTAGTGAGGATGATTAAATGAAGATTTTTGAAGATGATTAAAAACAGAAAAAGATATTGACAGATAAGTTAGAAAAAGACAGGTTTATTGCTATCAAAGCTCTTTCCATATATGAAAAGCTTGTTTGTAGGTCCACTTTTAGCCAAAGTTTCCATAGTATGCCAGCATATAAAAACAATTTTTAAAAAACTGAATGACTTTGCTATATAACATTCAAAAGTTCTGTTACATTGATCTGTTACAAAGATATAGCTTTTAAATACGGCTTGACTTTGAAACTGTAAATAGTTTACTCTTTGCACCAAATTTTTTACATACATGCTAATTTCTTTTTTAATACCAATTTAGCTTTTTACCTTTTCTTTGTACATCAGGCTGAAGAATTCTACTTAGTCCTGTTATGTACTTCACATACAGACATAAGAAATGCACCTGTGCATTAGAAACAAAGGCACTTTACTTACAGCAAAATGGGCACAAGAGTAAGGAATTTTCTTGTTGTTGTATACATCTCTCCATGATCAATTTGCTCCCAGTGGGTCAGCTTTCTGGCCTGACCTTGGTCAAAAGTTTGAAATGGGGCACCTTTTACATGATGGAGCAAGATATAATTTCCCTAAAAGCAAAATACCAAAATCAAAGATATTTTATATATAATTATATACATAGAAATAGACATTGTATATATATATATATATAGTATTTGGAATCTACAATCTTTTAAAAATTAATTAAATCAGAAAGACTGTAATTACCCTGTAAATAGTTGCTAAGTTTTCTGTCACAGAAAGTGAAGTCAGAGAGTGAAGTCACAGAAGGACTCTATAGTTTTCTTGTTGTCTGTACGACTTTGAAAAATAAATTTGGTAATTTGTATACAATGGTCAGAAGGACCAGTTCGAGACAAAAGGAAATTTAATTTGGCTACTATTTCTTCAGTCTACCTAATTTTTATTTATATCCGATCTAGGGTACAAATTGGGTATGTAGAATTAGTAGCAACTTCTTGGTCCGATATCGTATTTTTCAAATCAAATTTTTTGTTAACCATCGGGTGTGGTTAATTCTTAATGCAAGATACTGTATGTATGTATGTATGTATCATAGGTAGAAACCAAAGGTAGAGACTGATAGCTGAGGAATAACTGCGCATTTGTTATGATACCTAGCCACCTGCCTTATTTTATTTTTCTAATTATATAATCTGTCTAATTCTATTGCCTAATTCTATTTCTCCCCATTCCATAGAGCCTCAAATTAAGTCTGTGTTTTTTTTGGAGAGTACTTAGGGAGACATGCTGTTAGAATTAATTTTGTCAAGAAAAGCTGGTTTGTCTAGTTTTTGGTATCTGCAAAACACTTGCATGCTAGCACTTGACAGAGTACAAGATTGATCTGGTAGTTGTTATTGATTTTTGTTAATGTTGATTACCACATAAACTTAGTCTTTTAAGGCATGACTTTATGTGCTGTAGATGATCAAAGTTAAAACCACCTGAGACCAACTAAAACAACCGGGATGTTAGCTTATATAGGGATTTCGAGTGGCTCTTTGATGGCAATCATTGTTAGGAAGCCCATCTCCCTTGCCCTACTTGCGAGACAAAAGGTGTGCTGTTGTACAAAAGGAATAAGATGCATTGTTTCATGTTGCTTAAAAAGGACAGTAATCACCAGCACTTTATTGGATAAAGATTAAGTGGCAAGTGACAGCAAAATATTTAAAACAATGATTCATTTCAATTGCCTATTTATTAACAAAGTTCTTGTTTAGAATAAGCAAGACAGGCTTCCTAACTAACAGTGAAAGTTTTTATTTTGTTGCAGTGTTTCTGCCTTTCAATTTTAATATCCTTCTTAGCTGCATACATCCTCCTGGATCCAACAGGCATTGCCAGGTATAGTGGTTTTTCCTTGTTCTTATATTTTACTAACAATGGTTGCTGTCAAGGGGCCACTCAAAATCCCAATAGGCTAACAGGTGGATTCAGGCGATTTTAAGTTGGTCTACAAATTCAAATTTGAATAAACTGTATATTCAGCAACTACTAACAGGAGCAAATACTAATAAGATTATTATGATAGTAATTATTACAGAATACATGACATAAAATAAAAAAATTAGTTGCCTAAGGATGCTGGGAGGAGCCAAGATGGTTTTCAAACTAGTGCACTATAAATGCACTATTTTAAACCCTGTTTACAAGGTTCTTGAATTAAAAATAAAATACGGATAGGAGTAGCTATTCTTACAAATATTGTTCCACCTATGAAAGCATACTTATTTAAACCAAGCAGGACCAATATTCGATCCGTTCTGTGCAAACATGTTATCCGTACAAATTTTATTGCTGATTTGTAACAAGGGTGTTTTTTAATTGTTCTTTATTGTTGTCCGGTGAAACAAAGCCAATTGTTGTTTTGGATGATTTATCATGAATAATGATTTGTATTATGTAAGAAAGTCTTCTTCTGCTCAAATAAAATTGTTGTCTTGATTTTTAGCAATATTTTCTTCGTTTCTAAGACTCTTTAGGGTTTTTCTGCTTATTTTCTTCTCTTTCTAGCTCGTTCTTTCTCCTAGACTTGAGAGATTACCACTTTCTTTTTCAGTCGTCTTGCAATATTTAGATTGCAATATTTTTTACCGGGTAAACAGGGTCTCCATCTTCAACAGTAACAATAAACAAAAGAATTTAACTACAAATAGAAACAGGTGTTTCCAGGTGGTTTTAACTTTTATGAACTACAGTTAAGGTGCCATTGATTAACCAAGGGCTAATTTAAGTAGATTCTTTACAATCCAAGCAAGTTGCTTAAAAATTTAGTGTGGCATTTCCATCCAGGTGAAACCTTATTTAGTTAGTTCTAAGGTATAACGTTCTGCAAGTTACAGAGCGTTATACATTAGTCGAAAAAAGGACCACCTGAAAAGAAGCAAATAACTTTATAAAGTTTACAAATAACTTTACAAAATTTACCAGATTGTGAATGATATTCGTCATAGTCCAAGCTGTTGCTGTATCAAAGAATGGAACGCTTAGTAGAACAAGATGCAAGAACACAACAAGGATAAAATAGGTCAGCCATGCTCCTCTTTCACTAAGCCATGTTTCATTTTGGTTATCCATATTGTGAATATGATGTGGCATTTCTTGCGTGGACTGCATTTTTGAGAAATTATCTACTATGATATTACATGTATTACAGGCCTTTGTGCTAGGCAAATAAGGTGACATAAGTTTTGAGGCCGAATTAAGTAGGCCCACGGAAAACCTCAGCCAAGAAACTATTGTTTGTCTGTGTTGACAATGATCGTCTCTGTTTTGTTGTGATTGCACCAAAGAATTCTTCTGATTTTCTAAAAAGTGCCCGAATCCGTTTTCTTAGCACCACTTACTTAAAAGTTTCCGGTACGAAGTATAATCCCTCTATATCAAGTGTCAGTGAACAGAAAAAAAAGACATCAGGCCTACTCTTCTTCCAGTGACGTCAGGGTACAAACTACAATCTGCCTCTCTTTGAGTCCGACCAGAAACTGAAACTCCATAAGAGATTTCTTCATACAACCAGTTAAATTTCCTAAGCAATTATGCACATTTTTTTTTATTGATATAATCAAATCAGTACGTAATATTTATACAGATTAATTAAATTTTTCCAATTCACAACAATAATCTACAAGACGTTACAAAACGTTAGGACTTCTCTACTTTAAACATTAACGTTTTTTAATTTAGACTCTACGGCAACTAGTCTAATGCGCGGTCTAATGTCCACTTCATCTAAATTCTCTCGATGAAACTATTAGACCGAGATCCTCGAAGACATAGCAAACATGTACGTAATAAATGAAAATTCAAACGAGTTCTTAAGCGACGCTTGGGCTGATATTCCGCTTTTCAGGTATTCTTTCGGATATTCTTTTGTAGAACATTTGTCATTCTTTGCCCATTCCACCAAAACAAGTGAACACAAGTGATGCGAATGAACCTTGATCAATGATCTGTATTCGTCTGTTGTCAGATCTTGTTTTGGCCCGTTCATTTGATAGATGTGCAGCAGAGAGGTCAAAGTAAAGTGTCCGATGGGAAGTGTCCGATGGGATTGGGAACAATAACCGGTTCTTTTTTTACGCAGTACGTCTTACCTGCCTAAAATAACCAGCTTTTGGGACAAAGGTGAAATTTTAAAATCAGTCTACTTTTTCATCAACTTGTCACAAGTTATTTAACCTCCTATCAAATCAAAATCCGTATATTTACTTGCAAGCTGGTTCTACCTTTGTCTGCCAAATTTACAAAAAAGACCAGTATTTCTAACTTTCACAAAAGCGGTTCTACCTTCGTCCGGAAAATTTACGAAAAAAGACCAGGATTCAAACTTTTGGCCGATTGGTCGAAAGTCGAAATTACCGGTTTCGGGACAAACATCGTCAGCGATAAATCACGATAAACAGAGGAAATTGGACATAAACAACTAGATGCCGAGATAGACTCACAGAGGGCTGGTCATTCAGAAAGAAGCCCCAATAAATGGATCCATGAATAAGAAAAATGATTGGAAAAACGACTTTATCTAATTTGACTATGCCCGTAAATGCATGCATATATATCAACAGGAATGCTTCTGATCTTTCATTGTATTATAAAATCTTTATATTTATAATGTCACTTCTATGTCAGATATGACCCTCGACCTTTCCTTTACGGCTTGACCTGTCCCTTTGCCTTTTTGGTGCATAGACAAAGTAGTTAGGTCAGTGACCTCTGGCTTTATGCAGATGACCGATCAGACTTTTGGTCAATTAGAATCAGGTGACGTAATAGACAAACAAGACAATCCCCGTATGATTTTTATCCATCTCTTCCATCCTCTAAAATTGTTTCATTGAACGTTCTTTAATCGTGTTCTGTGCGAGGTGGCGGGGGGGGGCTGGTGGTTGTTTAACTCAACCCTAAAATATTCCCTTTTCCAACGCAGCCATTTTTACGATGCATAAGCAAGCTAGTCTGCTGATACTGTTCCTTCGCTACCTGACGTTTTTTTCATTCTTTTTCCTTCAGTAGTTACTCATTACATATATTGAATATCGACCTTTAAAAACTATGCTCCATATTTTAGGAACACCAAATATGAAGTCAGAGATTGAGAGGGTTAATCGAAAAGATCAGCTACGCAGGAAGATAATTCAACCAGTGATGCTTCTGACTGCTGAATAAATAACTGATGTCTTCAACAGCAAAATATGCAAATATTCATTGGAAGGGCATGTTAACTATGCAATGTGATGCTATCAAGCCAGAGTTTATCATTGGAAATTTGCTGCATGATTTGACTACTAAGTGAAGTACGAGTAAATAATTTCATTTCATTTCATGCGATATTTGTTATTGCAGGTTACAGTAAGGTCAGCTTATGCTGATGTGGTCCTGCATATACTACTAATGAATTAAACGCTTACCTAGAAAATGTACAGAAATGTTAAATGGTTCAGTAATAAAAGTCCTTCAGCCTAGTTTTAAAAATACAAATTTCAGATTTAAAAGAAAATTTGTTTATAAATCAAGGTGTAATTTGATGTTGTTCTTGAATTCTTGTGTTTTTTTCTTCTCTTTTAAATTGTTGTCAATTGCATTCCACAGAAGAGATTCTCTATATACAAGACTCTTTTTGCCAATGTCCTTTTTGAATCGCTTTATGTCAAATTCATTTTATTCCAGGTTCTACTCTCTCGTTTTCAAAAACTTTGAGAGTAGAGAAGAGCAGTTTCCATAATAAATTGTGTGCATATAAAATTTCTAACATTTGAGATCATCACTCAAACACAAAAGCTGCAGTTGGAAAATAATTGATTAGTTGCCATTGAATTGAATTTCTCACTCAAACTGCACGTACCGTTCAATAACGATATATGTTTCCAGCACCGATGCCAAGTACATTTGTGGAGTGGTGGAATTGAGCACTTTCAGGCTCCCTCCCTTCTCCGTTTTTATGCCACTGTCAATTTAATTAAATCTGCAAAGCCAAAAGTCGTACGCCTTGTTATGTGCGTTTTTTTGTTATGTTATATATGAGTTTAATACCCCGTTTACACGGAGCTAAATTATACAGGTTTTGAAAATCTTATATTTTCATTCAAGTTCAATGGAAATGGTCGCTTTCATTACTTGAGAAGTCTCCTATAGGGCTCAGTTCTTCACTTCGGCCTATATCTCTTAGGCCTCTATCTTCTTCGTTATTATCCAAATCGTTTGCAGCAGCTTCTTGGATGTTTTTTTGCTGCTATTTTTTTTCATATTCTTCACCGTTTTGGAGCCGGTTATCATGTTGCAAATCCATTTGAAATGAAACTGTTGTAGCTATATTGGTACCTATAAACGTTTTGCATCTGTAAATATTTTGAAAATTTTATATGCTATATTTTAGAAAAAGACATCCAGGCCCGTCCTTACATTGGGGGTGTTTGGAGTGTGACACCCAGCCCCCTGGAAAAAGGTTCAGGCGGCAAATCGACACAGAATGTTACGTCATTCGCAAAATGTTTTTTCTTTAGTTTTACATCGGTTATAGATAAGATAGCTAAAACAAATTATTGAAAGTTAAAAGATAAATGAAGAAACAGTAGAAACTCATTAATACATATCTAAGAACGTCTACTATATGTCTGATTCTCTGCTTGGGTCCTTACTTTTGCTATCATATGAAAAAGACATCACGGATTTCTAAGATTAGGAAAAAGTTGATGTTAAACTTATAGTTCTTGTTGCAGTAATTTGTATGATAAGATTGCTTTTCAAACAAACAAAAATGTCAACTTGTAAAAAGTCAAGCCATTGAAACTTCTGTCTGTGCTATTGTGCTATTGTTTAAAGCCCTGTTTTGTAGAAAATTTAGTGGTTTATAGGATATTTGCCATTTTAACTTCAGTCGGCAAATAAAGATTGCCACAACCCCCCCCCCCCCTGCCGAAATTATTTTGGAACGGCCCTGAAGGCATCTCACCTTGTGAAAAAAATCAGGCTGCAGAAACTCTTTTCAACATCAAGAGTTCAACTGTTGTCCTCAAAAGATATAGATGGAACAGCAAAATCAAGCAAGATTAAAATATTTAACTGGACAGATGAGGAAACCGCTTTGCTCCTCAGTGGTGCTGAATTCCAAAATGGCGAAGTGACTAGGCCAAGACTGGAATAGAGCTAAGAGCTAAATATGAAGACATCAAAGACAATTTTGTACCCTCTTATCAAGATAAAGACGACAACATTTCGCGATGTTCAACTTGATATTAAATTTCTGTGTTAGGCGCCAACTGAACAAAAGAACCTGGGAGAAGCATTTTTAAAACGCCTCCAGGTTCAGGCATTTTCCAGCCTCGTTGCCTATCCGTTACAATTTGGATCCGATCCACCCGTTTACAAGAGACCTGGTATCGGAACCAACTGTATCTGATCCAAGCGGGTTCGCTTTGAAAGCGGACCCAAACGGGTACGGATCCAGGTGGTCCCGTGTAAACGCAAGGCCTAGTTTGGGTTTGGATCCGTGAGTTCAAAAAGTCTCCGCAAATTTCAACCAATGGTAAATTGAATAAAGAACACACAGTAACTCAAAAACAACCAAGATATTGAAGCTTTGTAAACGTCCATCCTTACTTATTATCATACAGAACATACAAAAGTATCCTAGACCCTTTAAAGAAAAGCATGAAACGTGCTGTAAGGTTAATTAATTTCGAGTCCCGTACAGCTCATAGTCAACCTCTATTCAACAATTCAAAGTTGTTATGTCTTGATGATTGTTATCAAAATGAATGTGCCAATTCAATTCAGTGCTGCCACTCGCGAATTGCTTTATTCCCCTACTGCGCATGTATTTTTCCCCTACTTTCCCCTACCCTAATTTTCTTAATTTTCCCCTACATTCCCCTACATTTTAGTCGATTCCCCTACAACCCCCTACGAAAATCGACGACAAATAACAACGTTAATTTTTTAGCAAGAAACATGCATTTTTGTGTAAATCTAAATTTTGGCATCGAGTCATAGGAACAATTTGAACAAAACGGAATATATAGGAGTATAGAGAATATGGTAATTTAATAAAGTTCAAGCTTCATAAGCATTAGTTTATTTTAGTATATTTTTCCATAATTTGTGTTAATCTATCCATCTTGTAGCAGATAAATAACATCTTATCAAATTCCCCTATAAAAAATGACTTTCTTATGAATTCCCCCCTACAATGGATCATTTTCCCCGTAGGTTTCCCCTACTCCCTACAAGGCCTTTTTTTCCCCTACTGTAGGGGAATTCCCCTACGAGTGGCAGCACTGGTTGTATTAAAGAATTTCAGATGAAAATTAGTCTTTCCAGCAACAAACTGGTGCTGATAACGCTAAGGTCGTGGGTTGGAGACCCACACTGGCCACCAAGTGTCGTGTCCCTCCCCAGGCCGGTTCTATTCGAAGGGACACAAATAAAATACAATTCTTCTTGCCAAGTAGATACTCGAATGATCATTTAGTCTTCTACTCAAAACTCAACAACGCACAACTTACGTTTTTATTGGGCTATTACTTCATGTAATACAATTTTTATAGTTGTTGCTGTTAGCGTCCTTTTACTTGTTGAATACAAGGGTGGGATCTACTTTAACCCCCGACACTAGCTACTCATGCATGAAACAATTATTGCAAAGTTACCACTTGAATCCATGTTGCTAGACGACACCTCCGTTAGTTCAATCTTTTAACATTCGAAATATAGGCAGTAAAAGAAATAGGAAGAAGTTATAAAGACAATCCAAGTTCAAAGGGAACCAGCACACAACTGATCGAGATCTCAATGAGCCTACTGCTGTTGTCGCAGAGAATGAAGGTTCAACAGAAACTCTAGGCCAAGAACAGGCGGCTAGGCCTAGGCCATTCAATGACGTACAAGACTTAGGACAAGGAGAGGATGACATCAATCTTCTGATTTACTTGCCAATATTACAAGAGGTTTTTTCTCAATTCGCAAGATGCCCTAATCAAGATTGTGACTAGATGTTGTGCTTGGGAATCAACCTTTCCCAGAAGAAAGGCTTATGTCACACATTGATATACGGCTTTCAACCAAAATCGCTCATGATTGGTCAGTCTTGCAGCCCCTTAGCGACGTGGTAGCAACAGATCGGGCGCCTCTTTTAAATTGGTGTTTGTCATTCGCAATTCACGTTCTTATCTTGAAACAACATTTACTCAAGTTTGTTCCTCATTAATATTCTTTTTACATTTGATATTTAAATTACTATATATTCTAGCATAACTATCGATTTTGACCGTTTTTTGGAATTTATCCCTGTTTTCTCATCGTTTCGACTTTGGCCTACACTTAGGCCGGTATCCTAGGCCTACCTCCTTACTGTTACTGCTCAACAAATAATCCGAAATGCCGAAGAATTGTTCTGTTTTTAAATGTACTGCCACCTCAGCAAATGAACCAGATCATGCTTTCCATCAATATCCCTCAGACCCTCAAAGAAGAAATGCATGGATCCGCAGAGTCAATTTCAAGCCCAGTACATCAGCATGTGTTTGCTCATATCACTTTGGTGAAGAGGATTACAACAAACCAAAAGCTAACACCGCAGTAAAGTTTAGGAAAAAAACTTAAAAAAAAACGTCAATTCCTTCTTATAATTTGCGTGGTGAAGAGGTAGATGAACGCTTGCCTAGAAGAACAACCAACACAGCATCAAGGGCAAGAGCAGTTTCTGATGAAGCTT
>JAACYV020022571.1:0-13587 GCA_009936425.2 Chrysaora fuscescens
TAGTTTTATTCACGGTTTTGGCCAAAAATGGGGTTTACTGAAATTCATCGATTTTGGGCATTTTTGACCCCTTTTGCTTTAGATTACCCTTTTGGGCCAAAATTGGGCCTTTCTGAGACCCCTTGATTATGGTACTTTTGACCCCTTTTGCCTTAGTATTATTGAAATTTTGGGCCAAAATTGGGCTTTTCTGAGACCCCCTCTATTTTGGTACTTTTTGACCCCTTTTGCCTTAGTATTATTCACCTTTTGGGTCAAAATTGGGCCTTTCTGAGACATCTCAATTTTGAGCAAGGGTAATCTAAGAAATATGTTAACAATGTGACGAATCTGTAGAACACTTATTTAAGGGCAAAAATCATACCATCCTGCTTGGAAGGTGTTAATATGAAAAATAAATTTACTGAAGACAAAAAAGCTTATTAAATTTTTTCTAAATATTTAAAAAATACGGTTCCAGTCTTGGTCCAATTTTTCGTCATCTGACTCGTTAGTCCATAATTTTCTTTGTTTGCTCAGCTGCAAATGAAATTTCAAATACTTTAGACCCACTTACTGAACGCTACAAGAACGACATGCAATAAAAAGAAAATGGAACTAGTCTTTTAAACCGTAATTGGTTCGATCCGAAGTTGGGGCACTTCCCTGAGCAGAAGAACTTTTGCATTGAATCGCAGTAATTGATTTACTAACAGGTTTCTAAAAAACCGTTATGTATAAACTAAACAAAAACATTCTGCAGCCCTGAACGGAAGGCTCCAGAAAAACGTATAGCTAAAGTGTTCTGTTCCATTATTACAGCCACATACGTTTTAGAACGGAATTGGGTGCTTCTTATTAAACCCCTAAGAAAGCTTTTTATAATTATATTGCATTGTGAATCATATTGTTCCTTTTGCTGCGAACCGGTTCAGTAGCTAGTCTACACACCACACAAGGCAGAAGTGAGGGTTGCGAGTTTAAGCTCGACCCCAAACTTGTTGCTACACAGCGAGGAGAGAATTACTAGCTCTCTTTTATTCCAGGCAAGGCAAAGAAGGAAAAATATGGTGTGGTAAATGCTCGCACTGCTACTCAGAGGTCCCTCTGGGGCATTAATCCATACCTTACGAAGGAAGCAATTGACGTGTCAATTAAAATTACCCTTGTCTGGCAGATTATAGTATGCAACCTTGTGACTTATATTGACCAGCCTCCTTTAAATCATTTGGTACGACACACTGCTGTTCGCCACAGAGTCATAGGGAAACCTTGTTTGAACTTGTCACTCAAGCTTATTAACAGTTGAACATATCTATATAACAAATATCATCTTACCCTCTCTTTTGCTCTTCTACGCCTTTCCTGTTGATACTCTAATTTCCTTTTTTTCTGCAGATGAATTTGTTCTTTGTTTCTTTCTGCAACATCAAGTTTGTGCAGATGGTGTTCCATTTTTGTAATCCTTTCAGCTTCTTGATCTTCCAGAACTTTGCTTCTATTTACCTCGTATGCCTTTAGCCTTGTTTTTCTCCGAATTTCCCTATTATCTCGCTCTTCCAGAATGGCGTTGCGCGTCTCATTTTTCCGCACGAAGCTGCTTGATTGCTCAGCTTTGTTGGCAGTCCCTGGCTTTTCATCGGCTTGTTGGTTGTGAATAGGGGGCAAACGAGGCCTAACCTTTTTTGTACGACGCTTCGCTTTATGAGGCACAACAAACGAAACAGGACGGCTTGGATTGATATCCGACGGTATGGAAGGGAGAGCAGACAGCCTATTGAGACTGAAATTACTTTCTTGTTCGGGCATGTCACGCCTACCTTCTTTCGTTTCCTTGTCTGTGTCAGTGATAGCTGGCAAAGAGAAGCACGAAGCGTTATTATCATCATTTCTTTCATCACGGTCGCCGGCTGCAACTTGCTCTCTTTGCGAGTCAGATCTGCTCGCATCCTGGCAATTGCAAAGATTCTGTACACCAGGACTTGATTCTGCATCGTTTACACGACTGTCTGCCCGATTTGTTATGGACGACGATCTCCATCGAGGAATTTTAGAAGGGTGTTTCATCGCTGCTAACTCTCTAACAAAAATCAGCAGTAATATTTTCGCACTAAACCTTTCAAAGAAGTACAATTTAAAACTTGTTATATTTTACGTCACAGAGGAGAATCAATGTGACGTAATACCGAGGAATGCGGGTTGGATCGTGCAAGTGCGCAATCTTTGAGGCAAGCATTAGTGGCTCAAGCTGGAAACTAAAATTCCACCTGCCACTGGTTCTCTCTAGCCAGCCAATGTCGACAGAAATGCCGGAAAATTGGAAATCGGATCAAAAAGGGCCGGAGCGAAAAGGAAAGCAGAGTCGCAGCAAGCAGTAAGCTCAATATAAAAACTTAAGGTCAGGTAAAATGCACCACATGAGTAGATTGGAAAATTAGGCCTGGGTTTGCTAAACTAGGCATATCTATGCGAAATGAGGTCCTTTTTGGCAAATTAGGCCCATCTCTGATAAATCAGACCCATCTTTGCCAACTAAGGCATATATTTGCGAATTATTCCCTTCTTTGGCAAACCAGGCCCTTTTTGGCGAATAAGAACAATCTTTGCCAACTAAGGCATGTCTTGGTGAACTTAGGCCTTTTAGGCAAATTAGGCATATCTTTGCCAACTTAGGCCGTTCTTTGGTAAATTGGGTCCATCTTTGTCAACTAAGACCCATCTTTGCTTGACAACTTAGTCATGTCTTTGAAGAGCGCACGATGGTCCTACACCACTTGCAGAAGAACAGAGGAAGAAATGTCAGTAAGTAAAAATTGTTTTCATGATTAAGTCGTATATTTTCCAGAAATTTCAAAACACAGCATTTGAAAGGGAATGGAAGCACACGTCAGTGGAGCTAGGCAAGAATGCTTTATCTGCCATTCCATAGTCAAGGTCATTAAAATCAACGTAAACCTCTGAAGCGTGTGGTGCAACTGGGAAGCATTGCCCGTAAAGTTCGATATCGAAACGCTGAAGAACATTTCGCTTCAATATAGTGTGATGATTCATATATTACAAAGTTATTTGTTCAAACCAAAGGGCCACCGACATAGGCCTAACCTAAAAATTGTCCACGTTATTTATGCTCCCATCCCCGTTGAAAAATGACAACAAAATTTCAAAATATTACTGGTTAGTCCAAAACGTCTATAAATGTATCCAACCGGTGAGTTAAAGTTGTTCGTACAGTATCAATAATAATCATTATAATGACTAGCATATAAAACCCGCAGATAATCACAAGGAAACATTGTTATATCTATTTACAATGAAAAATTTCAATGAGAAAATCCTACGACCATTAGCATAAAACGACGTAATGAATGCATTATATATCAGCTAGCATGTTACCGAATAAATCAAAAGAAGGCAGGCTCGTGTTGTGGTATGACTATGAACCGGGTCGATCTCAAACGGTACGTTTAATTTTTTTCGTTTACACGGGGCCTTACAGATCCGATCATATTTCAATCCTCTATCCTGTTTCGATCAAATCCCATTTGGAACCGCTATCCTTACCCGGATCGTTTTCAGAAATAACCCTGTTTGATTCCGACCCCATTTGAATCCGCTGTCCATACCCGGATCGTTTTCCGAAGTGATTCTTTTCGGATCCGATCCCGAGCAGATCTTGCGTAATCGGCTAGGATAAGACCGGATTTAGTTCGGATGTGAATCGAGGCTCACAAAAACCATAGCGAGGATCGTGTTTTACTAGTTGAATTCAGCTTGCGGCAAAATACTTTATTCGCTGCATAAGACAAAGAAGGGTTTTGGCTCGAACATTCGCTATATTTATTGATAAAATAATGGTTAAAACGTAGCTACGTTTTATCAATGTTGAGTCCCTGTTGTAAAAGTGAAATGAATCACAGAAGAACGCAAGGAAACAAGGACTTGTGTACGATTGATCGCCCAAAAATGCAATTCAGTAGCGAGTAAGCCATGTGTGGGATTCAAGCGATTCAAGATAATCTTATATCAAGTAGCTAAGGATATCATTTCTACAGCCTCCTTTTTAAAGCTTGGTTTCCACTATGAGTTAACATGAGTTAATTCTGATAAAATATGAATATTAGCTCATGGGTTATTTTTGAGTTACACTGAGATTACATGAGATAGCACGGGATAGCGTAAACTAACTATAAAATGTTTTAAACTTTTTTTAACCCATCACAGCATGACAATTTTTACCGAATTAACTCATGTTAACTCATAGTGGAAACCAAGCTTAAGTTATTCGGTAAAACACGTGTATAATAAACTATGTTAACATAATCTGTATTAAAAAAAGCCCAAGTCCTCCACGAGGAAGCATATTCGTAATAAAATGAATCAAAATTACCCATTTCCTCCAAAAACACCCAATATGTACATATTTATAATACCTCTAATTCTTCTCCACCCCTTTTCAGTCATCTATGATTGTAATATTTGCTGTTTCGCAACAGTTACTTTTCGAAAGATGCTCTTTTCGCCTTCCATTATCTGTGAAAATTATTTTTCATTGATTAATCACGCTCTGTTATCATATACACGGATTAACAGGCATATAACTCCAAACAAAAGAATGCAATCACGGCCAATAATATTATGTATTTTATTCGTTTAGAGGACTTACCACTATTTGGGAGTTCGCATTTATGGTAAGAACTTTGATAGTAAGTAGCTAAAGATGGATATTAAGTAAGGATGAGGTTAACAAAACTTCAATGTCTTTGTCGTTTTTGAGTTATGGCCGTGAGAAGAAAGAAATTTATGACGTCATAGCAGGAACCTGTCTAATGTCACAGACGAAAAAAGGAATTTGAAAATGCAAGTGTACATCAATGTGTTCAATGGTCAGAAAGCACCTATGAACCACGATAACAGCTAATTCGGGGCTCGATTCTGAATATTTTGGTCAAATTTTACTCATACCATGGTCTGTGCCTTTGAGTAGGTTCCTGCTATGACGTCATCAACAATTTTCTTCAACCGGCCATAACTCAAAAACGATAAAAGATGTTGAAGTTTTGTAAACGTCCTCCTTACTTACTATCAAAGTTCTTTCCATTAATACGAACTCCCAAAAGTGGTAGGTCCACTCTAAGTCTGAGATATTAAAAAAAATTCTTAGATATTTTAGAGATCAGCAAGAATACTGATAACATCCAACTTTTGTGTAACATCCAACTCTACAGATATCCAAATTTTTATTAATTAAGTAGTGTTTTGTAAAAGAACAAGTTCCCATTAAAATAGGACCCACAGCAACTGCAATTGAAACTGCTAATGATATCTTTGTTTTGACTTTGTTTCATCCTCTGGCACTTTTTTACTCCGAAAAAATTTAACTGGGGGAAAGGGGTTCGAATAATGAAGCAAAACTAGAAAAAAAATTGTTGGAAACTCTGGCCACGAATCTAGCAATGAACTATCGAAAATTTCGAAATCAAAGGCCCCCTTTCCCACTAGTAAAATGTTGACAGGGTAAAAAGTGCAAGGGAATCAAACAAAGTACAAAATCTTGGAAATATTTTGAAAATTTCAATTGCCTTTTAGGCTTTGTGCATTATTTAACAGATTAACAAAGAGGTTGGTAGAATTCAAGAGTTTATAAATGTTAAAATGAACTTACTTTGTTTTGCTCTTTTTCCATTCTTTCAATATCTTCTCTATGTTTTCGACGCAAGTCTTCCATCTCTTTTTCTTGCTCTCTCATTAGCTGAATTCAAAATACGGTATCTAACATCGTTGCAAATTATTACTATTACAACTCAATAAAACAGCCTAATTCTTGACGAATATTATTAACCTCTTGCTTGGTCGAACTTTGCATTTTATTCACCATATCGCTTGTTTGTACTTTTGAGTACCCAATCAACGAGCAGCATTAATGCCAACGTGATAAAACCCATGTAGCTTGATTGGCTGGTTTCAATATAATCAAAATCACAGCTTGGTCAAATACAAAGCGTACCTACGTTGTCTTGGCTCATACTTTCGTGGTGTTCCTGTATCGCTTTTGATTTTTACAATATTTTTATGCATGCTATTTGTGATGGCCAAAACCGCATTATTAGTTAACTCCAGGGAAAGAGAAGATTAAGGCAGAAACAATTTTCAAATGTTCTTCCCTTCTTGTCCTTCGGTGCAGCTAAAAAAGGTGGCCTACTTACTTCTTGCCTTCCAGATATGAAAAGTCCCATATTTTGCCTGTCTCTTTCTCTCTGGAGTCTAAAAGCAAAAGATCAAACTGATTATTTTTCATACGAATATATATAGCTACACTGTATATATATTTACTGATTATTTTCCATACAATTAACGACGAGAAAGCATCAAATTTTAAACAAATTTGGCGCGAATCGAAACAAAACGATTAATTTGAATTAGTTTTTTTCCAATTCAACAATCAAATAATAACAGAAGGGAACAATAGGCAACACCAGGAACGAGACCAAAACAAATGTGACATGGTCAAAATCAGAGCAAAATAAAAATATTGGTAACAAAAAGGCTGAAGATGGAATTTCACAAATACCGTTCTTTTTCTTCTTTGGTTTTGATACTTTTATCAGCGGAGAGAGTTTTTGCTCCATCAATCGAAAGTTTGGCTTGCTTCTTTTTCAACTCTGTCATCTCCCTAAAGGTTAAGAATTTGGACATTTAAATAACAAGTTTCACAAAAAAAGTAACAATGGAAATGACAAAAATAAAGTACAGACAAAGGTCAAGCTTCTTTTTGGTAAAAAGATAATCAATTTAATTCAATAATTTTATAACCTTACATTTGAATAGATACATTAAAAATCAAAATCAAAGCTGATTAAAAAAAGATTGAAATATATAACACATCATGAGCCTACCTATCAAATTGTTCTCTTAGCAGTTTTTCTTCGTGATGTTGACTTTGGTATAATAAGCTCTTAAGATACTCCAGCTGTTCTGCAACTTGATAGAGTCGCAAGCCAACACGTTCGTGAATATGTTTTGCAGTCATCTCAGCCTCTTCTTGGTTCATTTTAGAACCACATTCAACAAGCTGCTCACAAACATAAAATTCTTATTAATGAAACTTTTAAGTTGCATACTAAATAATCAGTGATATACTAAATGATCAATGATATACTGAATAATCAGTTATATACTGAATAATCAGTGATATACTAAATGATCAATGATATACTAAATGATCAATGATATACTGAATAATCAGTGATATACTGAATGATCGGTGATATACTGAATAATCAGTGATATACTGAATAATCAGTGATATACTGAATGATCAATGATATACTGAATGATCGGTGATATACTGAATGATCAATGATATACTGAATAATCAGTGATATACCGAATAACCAGTGATATACTGAATAATCAGTGATATACTGAATAATCAGTGATATACTGAATAATCAGTGATATACTGAATGATCGGTGATATACTGAATAATCAGTGATATACTGAATAATCAATGATATACTGAATAATCAATGATATACTGAATGAACATTAATTAACTGAATGAACATTAATTAACTGAATGATCGGTGATATACTGAATGATTAATGATATACTTAACTATTTCTCCTTAAATTGGATTAAAATATTTTATATACATTTATATATTTTACCAAAAAATGACCGACTTGAAATAGCTTAAACCAGAAGATCACGCAATTAAAAAGGGAAAATGTTTGAAATGATTACCTTTTCGTGCATATGCTCTTCAAGGAATTTCATTTTTTGTTCAAACTTTATCAACAATTCATTACATATTTCAGTTCTGCAAAGGAGAAATATAATAACATCGAATGATTTTGGGCTGAAAATTATTGCATAAAGTAGATCGAAAAAAATTATTCGAATTTGAGAATTTTAATCTAGTTTTCAATGAACCCATCTATATTAACTTGGGTTGGCGAAAATGAAAGATCATAGAGCTAGCAAATAGCGAAAAAGCAAACTCTGCGAAACTATGAATTCAAATATGTTTGTCCGTGGTGACGAAATTTTCCTCAAATGTATGCATTGTCACGTGATCTTCATCGCGACCATAAAAGTGCAAACGTAGGCAACTTTAGAATTATGAGAAGAAAACTCAATTTAATTGAATGATTAACTGATGTTTCAGGTGTTTCCGTTTATTTTATCGAAGTGGACAATTTCGGCTACGAATAGAGCCATGCTTTACCAAAAAACACTTAAAATAAATACCCTGAACGTTTTGAAACCTTCTCCAACATTTTTTCTTCTGACATCTTGTTTTTCTCGAAGGAAACTTTGATTTTCTCTCTCTGTGTTTGCTTCATCTTCTGCATGCTTGACCTCTCCTTTCGAATTGGAGAAAGAAATCATTTTCAAAATCCGAATAATGTTACGTATTCCCATGGTCTCAAAACAACACCAAGCAACGCTGGCTTTAGGGTTTTCAGCCACATTTAGAAAACTAAACGCTTTGAAAGTATTTGATTATTTCCCAACAATTACAGCAAGTACAAGAAATTGATTTTCTGGTAATAGGCACTAGATGTGCGTGTTTTTGACAAAGATCGCATTTGCATGAGAAGCGGACAAGACATCAGGGGTAAATATTTCTAAAAAAGCCTAGACTGCTGTTGATTTTGTTCGTAAAAATGCAACTGCCAACTTTATTTTCCCTTCTCAAAACCATTCCACTTTCGCAGTTAAATTTCATTCCCATTTGAGTTAAGTTTCTACTTTTCGTTTTTTACCGTTTACACTATGCTGGTATGAAACGAATACGGTACGAAACTGTTTCGCTTGGACCTTGTGCCTTTTTAACCTCGCGCCTACACAATGCCAGCACAGTTTTGACATGGATACCGGACGAAATGAATTCGGAATTCTAACCGAGTTCGTTTTCATACGGCATAGTGTAAACGGCTGTATACGGTACTGTTTCATGCCGGATCCACCTCGCGGCGAAATTTAGCAAAATGAGGCAAAAAGATCTACAGTAAACGTTTGTGATGACTTCCCTTTGGCGTCAAAAAAATGTTAACGCGTGTACAAAACCATTGACATCATGATCATATTTATTTCGTACCCGCATAGTGCGAAAGGGGTCCCAGAATGCGTTACTTAAACACCCAGTGCTTATCAATTAAAAGTTTTAACTTTTGTTTGGCAATGCCCCTGACAATAATGCAGCAAAATCATGAGATTAATTAATCAACATCAAATCAAAAAATCGTTCTCTACCTTCAAAAAACGTTCTCTTACCTTTTCCTGCTTCTTTTCTAGCATATCAAGATCTTTTTGGTGTTTTTTGAGAAGTTTTAAATATTGCTACAAAATCAAAAAGAAGCAAGTGTAAGTAAAGTGTCAGCAAAGCAATTCAAACGAAAGGCTAAAGAACACGTCAAATGAGATCAAAGCAGTCCACCGTGTCTTTTGCAAAAGGGGGTGGAGAAGGGGACAAGGGGGGCACTGACCCAGCACCGATGGCCACGAGGAACCCATTGGGTACTCTTTTGCAGCTAATTGTCATAATTTCACTCACCTTGTCATGCTTGAAGTCCTCAAATTTCACTGGTTCTTCTAAATAACGAAAAAAAGATTGCAGCATAAAGAAAATCAAAATCTGAAAAATCTGAACAGAAAAGGTGTTCTTAGTGAAAACATTTGCGATAGTATGCCTGGGAATGTTGCTCAAATGAGCGCGTAATTTCTTCTCTGGTGTACATGAGCGGGCTTCAGGTTTTCAAAGAAACAGCAAATAGATTATAGATTGTTTGTTTTAGTTTGTAATGTCAAGGAAATGCCCAAACACTTGAAAAGGCAAGAAAGACCCAAGAAAGACCCTCGACAATGAAAAGGCAAGAAAGTAGTAGGAGAGAGATGGAGGCAAGCTTTGTCTTTGAAAAAATGGACAGATTGGAAGAGTCAGAGAAAGACAAGGCAGGATTATCGTTCCAGAATTTTGAAGAGCTTTGAGATGAAGTTCGCATGCTTGGGGCAAAAAATCAGGTTGATAATCTCCTATGGGAATGGGGTGCTGTAAGATACGAAGACATTCTCGAATGCCAAAACAGTCAGAAAGGAAAGAATATTCAATCATAATCATAGTAGAAAGACGAAAAACTATTCATCCGCACCTTCTACCTTCATAATAGAATCGAGGCCACTGTCACCTTGCAAGAATTTCCTGCCAGTAAAAGGCGAACCGCTTACCGAGCCTTGCATTGATGAGCTTATGGAGTACAAAGACGTCACAGAGTGATGTGAGCCATTTGATATATTTGATTGGATGGGGATATCTGAATCCTGCAAAAAAAAATAGCTTTTAACTGCAGACTGTTCTTAAAAACTAAGAGTAAATATAAGACGTTGCTGGAGTTGGAGAAAGTGATTTATGGGCCTTGTGAGTATCCCAAGCACTTTTGGCCGAATTAATTTGCAATTTTAGACTCCATGATTAAGAACCTTTACCAAGCTGAGCTTGAGAAATTGAGATTCTTATATGCGGCTTTTTACTCTACTATCATGGTCGTTCAGTGCAAAAAATTTTCGGACTGTTAAAATTTCGGACGGAAAAAATTTCAGAACACATAAATTTTGGACGGCAAAATATTCGGACGCTCCAAATGTCCGAAAATATTTACGCCCGAAATATTTAGCGTTTAAGGTACCTCTTCCATTTCTGTGATGTCAAATTTCCTCATCTGTTTGCTTCGCTTTTCTATTTGTGTCTCATACTTCATTGGGTCAAACAAACGATCAGCAAAGTCTGCGAAAACCGAAATATGAAATAAGTCACACTAGGTAAAGCTACTGGATACAATATAAGATAATTTTCTATTTCAATTCATCAATTGATTTGTTTATATTTGAATAGCCAATCAAGGTGCAGCATGCATGACCACGTGGTGAATCCAATGTAGCTTGATTGGCTGATGCAAAAATGTGAACAAAGTCACAGCTCGGTTAAAAAGAAAACTGATTAATGGATACAGAAAGTATAAAACAAAAAAGAACCGCCAAGAACAGAACTCTAGAAGGTAAATTTCAAACCATTTTGGAACGATACTAATATATTTAGAACTGTCCTATATTTAATCCAAATTTCATTCATAGTATGTAAACCTATGTGGGTCATATTTTAGTTATTGACAGCGTTCTTTATTGACACTCTTTCATGATTCAGTAGCTTAAGATTCATTCATAGAATGTAAAACTATGTGAGTCATATCATAGTTATTGACAGTGTTCTTTATTGACACTCTTTCATGATTCAGTAGCTAAAGATTCATTCATAGAATGTAAGACTATGTGAGTCCTATTATAGTTATTGACAGTGTTCTAAATTGACACTCTTGCGTGATTCAGTAGCTAAAGATTCATTCATAGAATGTACGACTATGTGAGTCCTATTATAGTTATTGACAGCGTTCTTTATTGACACTCTTTCATGATTCAGTAGCTTAAGATTCATTCATAGAATGTAAGACTATGTGAGCCATATTATAGTTATTGACAGTGTTCTAAATTGACACTCTTGCGTGATTCAGTAGCTTAAGATTCATTCATAGAATGTAAGACTATGTGAGCCATATTATAGTTATTGACAGTGTTCTAAATTGACACTCTTGCGTGATCCAGTAGCTTAAGATTCATTCATAGAATGTAAGACTATGTGAGTCATATTTTAGTTATTGACAGCGTTCTTAGTTGACACTCTTGCGTGATTCAGTAGCTTAAGATTCATTCATAGAATGTAAGACTATGTGAGTCCTATTTTAGTTATTGACAGTGTTCTAAATTGACACTCTTGCGTGATCCAGTAGCTTAAGATTCATTCATAGAATGTACGACTATGTGAGTCCTATTATAGTTATTGACAGTGTTCTAAATTGACACTCTTGCGTGATTCAGTAGCTTAAGATTCATTCATAGAATGTAAGACTATGTGAGTCCTATTATAGTTATTGACAGTGTTCTTAATTGACACTCTTGCGTGATTCAGTAGCTTAAGATTCATTCATAGAATGTACGACTATGTGAGTCATATTTTAGTTATTGACAGTGTTCTTAATCGACACTCTTGCATGATTCAGTAGCATAAGATTCATTCATAGAATATAAAACTATGTGAGTCCTATTATAGTTATTGACAGCATTCTTAATAGACACTCTTGCGTGATTCAGTAGCTTAAGATTCATTCATAGAATGTAAGACTATGTGAGTCATATTTTAGTTATTGACAGCGTTCTAAATTGACACTCTTGCGTGATTCAGTAGCTAAAGATTCATTCATAGAATGTACGACTATGTGAGTCATATTTTAGTTATTGACAGTGTTCTTAATCGACACTCTTGCGTGATTCAGTAGCTTTAGATTCATGAACTTACCGGCAAATTTTTCAGGGACATACGTCTTGAGAGAGATGTGTACGAAAAGAGTAGATAGTTGACACTGACTTCCAGACTCTGTTCTTAGTGGTATATGACGATATCCTGAAAGGACAAAGGATCAGACGTGACAAAGAGTGGAGGGAAGTTATCATCAGTTTTCATGTCGTAATGATAATGACATGATCCTATTTGATAAAGATGCGAAAAAAATGACTGATAGAGGGAAATATTTGTGCACCAAAGTGACTTTTAAGGCTGAAAAACAAAAAAGATACGGAGAAATGAGGAAATCGATTCAAAGGAAAGAAGATAGACCAGATGAACGTTGTTTCCGCCTTTCTCGCATGTTAAAGCCAGCAATTAGAAAACAGCAAAAAAAACGACCTTAGTATTGGAACAGTCCCAAAAATTGATCACGAGCCAGAGCTGTGAGATAATTAGTTTTTTTACGCAAGAAAATGAAGAAAAAGATCTAGGCTTACCCGCAGCTAGATTTTGAACTTTTGAAGAACTCAAAACAAATTTCTGTCAATAAATATCGGATATGATTCTCGTCTTATAGCCAAATATGTTCCTTGCACATCATCAGAAATTAGCAGTCCATGCACTTTTTTGCATCTTTTTCGCCATATGATGTTATCGCAAATCACGTTTGACACACTGTGCACCCCACTTCATTGTTTCTTTTGCCTCTTCCCCTGGTAGTCCTAGCATTTTTAAGATCCCCTTACATTCTTATGTACGGTCCCAAGTGGTCCAAAGCACATAATACTGATACTTGTTGCAATTCCATGTTCATTCAGTAAGTTTATCAATGGTTGTTACTTATTTTCTTTTTCTTGGTAAGATGTACCCATATACAGATTAAAGCAGACAGTGACTTTAACATTTTTAAACTCTCTTTTGTAGATTTTTATCTCTAATTATCAGGCTTATTTTGGGTAAGCTGTTGCAATGCATTTCTTATGTTATTTATAATAATGATAATAGTAATAATAACAATATTAATAATAATGAAATCAAATAAATACCGTAAATCCTCGAATTGCTCCCCCCTCGAATAAGCCCTCCCCTCGAATTAGCCCCCATCCTAGAGCAAGAAATTGTTAATAAGCCCCCCCTCGAACAAGCCCCCACCCCTGACATGTTGATTTTAGCCTTTTGAGTCCATATTTGTACTTTATCGAGCTATGA
>JAACYV020022682.1:3107-13585 GCA_009936425.2 Chrysaora fuscescens
TGCTCCTCGCTTGAAGACCTTTGCATATTGCCATGAATATTTGCAGTTTTCCTTTGCCGCGTGAATCTCGTTCTCAGGTTCACCCAATGCGCCTCCGCGTCGGCCTCTGTGACGAAATAATTTGGTGTAATCATTTCTGTTGTTGCTTAGACAAACATTATATCACCTAATCGTTCAACCTTTTCAGATACTCATGGCAACAAAAAAGTGAATTATGCAAAAAAACCTACCCTAATTACAAAAACCCTTTAGCAAAAATCGTTTTGAAACTTAGAGAAGTCCCTAAAAATCTCCCAAAAAAATCGTACACCTTTTGAGGAGTGATTTGTTTCTCATTGAGAACCAGACTTTACGTTCAAGCATACAGTAACTTATATGGTCATTTACTCCCCCCTCGCCCTGCCAAAAGGCCTCTAACTGTGCATGAATTTTGTTGTTGCACTTTGCCGCTGCAGATGCCATTTTCGGCAACAGCACCCATTAATAAAACTCAGCAATTTAAAAAATTATTTTATAAATAATTTTGGGTGGGGGCGGGGGTTGACAGCAGCCGAAACCCCCTAAGAACACAAGTTGACCACCGTAATTGCACAACAAGTTGACCTCCGTAACTTCTGTAAAAACATTTGCTTTCGATGTCTTAATGAATATGTCCGGACTGCCTTTCCAATTGAATCGTGTCATTTAATCGATGCGCTACTATCATGTACCTGCTATGAATAAAATAAAAACAATCGAAACGAAAAAAACCATCCGTATGATTTTACCACACTGACTCTTCTTTTACAGATTACACAAAATGTTTATTTTTGTCTCCTGTAGAACCCATTTGATAAAACCGTGATTCCAGAATGGCTGCTTGTTTTTGTTCATAGCATTAGGCCACCTGCATTAGTTCGACAACATTAGGATTAAGGCTATGCATTTCATGCTTGAGCAAGACCATTTATTGTCAGAATTGGAGCTTCAGTAATCGAAATACAGCTCATAGATCAAATGACATGGCCTAAATTATCCTACAACATATTACCTGAACTAAAACCCATCTCTTTGGCGACTTCGTTCCAAGCATTCTGCCTAAAGTTCCTATCCTTGTAATGTTTGTCATTTTTGTCGTACAGGCAACGAAACTTTCGCACAGCGTCTGAGAGTTTTTCTTCTCGATAGAGATCCTTTCGACTTTCCATTTCGACGGACTGGCTTCAACGATCGCGTGTTGCTTCTTGCTTTTGGCCTACTCATAAAAATTCTTTCACGTTAATGTGCCAACAGAACGGAACCAGATCCTTAGGCGTTCTTACGACTGTGACCCCATTGTTGTTATTCACACATAAAGATGAGGACAATGGCTTATCATCATACTTGCTTTTATATGAGCAGCCGGGGGTAATGTTATGCATGTTAGAAACTCTAAAATCAACCCTTGATACAGTGCGACTCAAAATCTAACCCTATGTTCTTGTTACGCTTTCTAATGTAGAATTTAACGCTGATTCTAAATATCTAAGTCATTTGGCTGAAAATTAGCCATTTGGACATTTTTTAGCCCTAAAAGTTGCCAATTTGCTGTTTTTCTTCCTGCGCAAAACGCGATTAAAGCATGCCCCCAGTGACTTTGACCAGGTTGTTTGGACTTAAATATAATATTAAAAAAATTTACCTTGAACTCATTCGCAAGGATCTCGAGGCCGACCTTGAGGTTGAGTTACGAAAAACATAAGAAACTCTTCAGTATTTTAGGAAATACACGTTTTTTTCATAAGAACAACCTTTATAAGAAGCACCAGGCCGAGATTAGGCGAAAAATAAGGCAGGCTGAGATTCAACAAAACTCAAGAAATGAAATATCAGCAACAATCGAAAATAACAAGCCACTGTAAGTGTTATGTCTTGACACTACCCTACTATGCACAGGAAATTCAAATAAAAAACAAAATAAGAAACACTTTAGGCTGAAACTAGAGCCAAGCGTTCTTATAAAAAAACACGTAAAGCATAACAAACTACCAAAAAAATTTTCATATAGCATTTTGGTGACTTAGGTATTCAAATGGAAGTTCCTACATCTAGAAAATAGTACAAAATAGAAGACATGATACCTAAACAGGGTCCGAGAACATCAAAAGACAAACAAATCAACAACAAATGTTACTTATTAGAAATATTATTATAAAAACAAAGAGGTACGAATGCTATTGCTGGGTAATCATTAAATAAGTTAACATGAAACTGTGTATAAAGATTAGGATGCGAAAAACGAGTAGATTTAGCACACTTTAGCACTTGAGTATCGACTATCAACCGAAATAAAACTGTTTATAGATATGGCCGGTTGCAGATTTTCATATATAATTGAATAAGCGCTTTCATTTTTTAGCATAAGAAAATCAACACTGAATTAAAACAGAAGATAAACTCTCGTTATTTATTCACAGTCGGGTGTCATAGATCACACTGTTTAAAGGTTTTCGGGTCTTGTTCTTAAAAAAAGCATTTGAAATCTTACAAATCAATTCTTACTAGAGTTTCTCTATTAATCGCAATGCATGCAAATAAAATGCAAGTTTCGAGAGTCGATTCTCGGACATTGTACGTCTCGGGTACGTTTTTTCTCGTTTGAAGCAGCTAAACGCTCTTTCATCATTGGCTGATGATATTGGGTGAGCGCTAATCGCAACAACGTACGCAACACGAGGTTGAATTTCTTCAGGAATTGAAGCTAATCTTCGTGATCTCTTGTGACATTTTTCCGACAAGATTAGACGTTTTCCGACAAAATGGCAGTTTATCTTTACAGGGAGATTTTTCGCCCCCCCCCCCCTGATCCCCATCCATCTAAAAAAAAACTGTAGGAGTTTCTGTAGGGCAAAGTGACATGTGTTCTGGGGTTCTGCAAAGACTGGTTCTTATTTGCGGCCTATTCCTGTATACAAATGAATCATCGTTGGAATTTTTTCAATTTAGAATAGGTTCATCAAATGAATTCAAGATGGTTGATGAAGCGATTTTAGCAAAAGGTTCATTGCAATTGGTTCATTTTATCCGAATCGGTGCTCGTATAATTAAAGAGGAAATGGGTGCTACCGATTAATTTACCGATTTAAGGGTGCTACCGACGATCTACGTTTCTGCCGATCCCCTTAACCTTGCTGATAATTACAGAATGGCCTAACTAATTGAAGAATGTAGTAATTTTTATGGTAAATACAAACTTAATTAAGTTGTTTATTAAACTATAAAATTTCATTTCAGATTGATTTGGTGCAGTTAAATATTAATTAACTCTACCCTCCTAGTTATTTTATCCGATTTTGAATCACTATCTCAAATCAATAACTGTACCCAGATCTCTCAATTGTCAATCAATATGATCATCCAATTTGCATTGAAATTTACATTCAAGATCTCAACTGCAGAACAGCCTAAAAGAAAAAAATTATTATTATCAGCTTGATTATGTACTCAAATTTGTAAGAATAGAAACAATATAATCTCCAGTTCTTTGAGTGGTAATATTATGCGAAATTTTTGTTTTCTACAGCCTTTGTCTGGAAATTTTTTCGTAAAACCCACTCTTTTATTGAATTTTTTGTAAAAAGAGTTAAATTTTTTTTTAGATAGTTTTGCCAATATTTGAAACCCGAGTTAACACCTGGCTTGAAGGTGTAAACCAAGCCTAATACCTGAGTTTTTTCAAATGCTTGATGGATTTAGTAATCTATGCATTCTTACCTTATTTGCAGCTTCTAGCTTATCAATAACCAATTTTAACTCTTCTTTATCAAGTTCTAATGATATTGGTACCCTGCCATCTTCAGTTTGAAGCTCAAAATTAACATCAGCAAGGGGCTCTCTTATGTTTGCAAGCTTATCACTGCTCATAACCATCTAGAAGAAATACAAGCAATGGATTTGTTGGAAATGTTGGCAAAGCATTTAACTAAACATTTAAACTAAACATTTAAACATTCAAAGAAAACGCCCGAAGAATACCAACTTGATGAAAGTTGTGCCCATTGCACTGTTCCTTAAATCATTAAGTATTCCTATCATCAAAGTGAAGCCAACCATTACCTTTATTTTCCAATCGAAATTCTTCAATGATGATTTCGCTATAGATGCTGTCTCCTGAACTAGGGCTTTTATAACATCATTTTTTCTCAATGTAATGCAAATTAAAATCTTTGCTATTAAATCTTCGGAAAGGCCAATTTCTGACAGCTGGCTTTTTAACTGTAAAAAAAATAATGTATAGAAAATTAAGGATTCAGATCTAGGATATAGGAATTTTACAGTTATTTTTTGGTTATCCAAGTAAGCCTGAGCAAGCTAAGCATGGTAATTTGAAATAGTGAAATCAATATTATGATGATCCTATAAAAATGACACACCTCTTCCTTAGAAACGTTACTTCCAATCCATTTTTTTATTTGTGATACCCAGGAATCGTTTAAATCAATCCACTCTTTTATATTCCATGTTGTGCTAAAGTCTTTGAATTGGGGTCCTCTTTGCTGACACACGGAATCAATAAGTTGGTGAAGGAACTACAAAAAAAGAGCAAAAAATCTAATGATTACATCAACTCATAGCATTAGATGATGAAATTTATGAAAAGTCAATTCTATGGTATCAGGGCAAGCAAATTGAAACTGAGGAGCAATTCAATCTGAAAAAATCTCTCCTACACCTTTGCGAAAAATCATTTTGTGTTCAATAAAAATCCATCAAAAATCCGTCACAATCCTTTTGTTCTAAAAAGATCTTATACGCTTATTAAAACATCATATTATCTTATTCATAAACCATTAAAAAGAGTGTTTACAGGTTACCTGATGTAAGCAAAAAATTGAAATTCAGCAATGAATTAAATTGTTAAGCATGAGAAAATGGCTGCCAAAATTTAATTTTATCAAAAAATTAAAGTGTAAGTGTAGGTGTGGTCAGGCAGGCTGCAGAGTATGGCAGTTCTTTGTGACATTTTGTGTGTGCAGCAATGAAAGGTTCAGTGTGCACATGTGTAACTCCTTACTTGTATATTGTTTTTATTAATTGAGACAAAAAAGGGCACCAAAAATCGGTTTGCAAAATATTGCAAAATATTTCTTGACAGATATTGCAGATTAAGTAAAAATGGAACAAGAAAAAAATGATCAAATTGTTAAGATTAGGTTCGTGCGTGCTAATTAGGAGTTCCCCGTAGCTCAGTGCAGTAATCTATGCCTTGCAAATTGAGCCAGCGTATTTTCGGACTGACTAAGCCAAGGGAACAAGGAAAGTAAGATAGAAAATCAGAAGGAGAAATAAGGTGCCTAAACACTTATTAGCACTTAGCAGTAGTACCTAACGAAAACAACATGTATGCCTATTGAGAATGAGGCTGACAAATAAAATACGCAAAATCCAGTTATGAATCATAGAAATATACCCTTTCTGCAGTGTCGATTTCTGCTTTGGTGATCAAGGAAAGCTGAGGGGCATTTCCTTCCCTTTCTTCCGCCATCTTTTTGCCCTCGATTTCATACACAACAGCCTCGTTTGGTTACAAACGGAAAAGAACAGGGGGCAAAATCCCCAATTTACCATTAGTGAACGGCCAAAAGGAGAACAGACAAAAGTACACCTAATATTTGCATATAAACCGATATCAATTAGAAAAACAATGGAAAATAGAGTTAATAGGTTTTTTTTTAGAGAATCCTAAATGTTCTGTCACTGAAATGACAGTTTTCTTCTCTTCTGAACTTGTTGCTGTTGTTTACTTGAGCATGTTTCCATCTCGGAAATCTTTTTTTTCAAACCATTTATTTCCTTTTCTGCCTCAGCTTGAACATGCTGTAACTTTTTTCTTAAAATTTCATTTTTCAGTGAAGATGACGAAGAACTGTTAGTCGATTGCGAGGCACTGATAGTTTGCTTTTGCAGTCTTTGCAATTTTTCATCATATTCGAGTCGTAGCATCATAATTTCTGTTTGTTTTTCTCTTTCGAGATCTGAGCTTTGCTTTTTCAATTTCTCTATTTGTCCATCTTTTTCCTCCAGTAAGCTCGATTGATTCTGTTTAAGTTTTCTAATCTGATCTTCAAATTCTTGTTTCATTCTTTCAAGCTCTTTCATATTCAGTTCTTTCATTGCTTCCACTTTCTCATCGACCTCTCTGTCTTTCTTTCGAACAAGTTTATGTAAGTAACTTTCATTTTCCTTCAGTTGTCTAATTTCTTTTTTTCCTTTATGGTTTTCCACTTCGGCTGTACTCAGCTTTTCAATTGTTTCCTGCATGATTGATATCACCTTGCGAAGTTGATCGACTTCGTCCCTTGCTTGAGCTTCATTGTTGTGACTAGAATCGTATCTTTTTTCGAGGATAAAGATCTGTTTCTTGAAGTCCTCATTCTCCTGAATTAGTTTCTCGGTATGTATGTCCCAGTTTTTAACCTCTTCAATAATGGCATCTATGTTAACTTGGTTTTGCATCTCTTCCGAACAAATTATAAAATTTTATCAAAAACGAATTTTCCAAAGGCCGATGGCGTCAGCGTTTCCGACCCCAATCCCCTTTTTTCGCGGGCTTTTTCTTCTCTCGATTATTTTTAGCTTTGACTTCACAACTTCCAACATGAAAATTAAAGAATAATTTCGATTGAATGTTTTATTTTTCATTTGCATTTTGGTTAAGTTCTTTGTCAATATTGATTTCCTATAGCTTGTGGATGAGATACTGTAAGATACAATACTGTAATATAGTTGTGATCCAATGAAACTAGATGCATTTGGACATTCTGATTTCTTATATTTTCAAGGCAATGTCTTAGTATAGGAGCAAGGAAAAACCACTATACCAAGCGACGCTTGATGGATCCAAAGGTGCTTGCCGCAAAGAACGATAAACCCTGAAGAAGTCCTGCATGGCAAGACGAAATATTGGTAAAAATTAAATTTATTGCTGTCGTTTTCGTTGCGTTGCGGTGTTCCTGCCTTTATATTTAAATATCGTTGTACCCAGTTTGCAATTTCACTGAAATTATTCCAGGTGTTTTCCTAAGTACCCCAGTTGACTTTTTCCAATCTTTACCTTGGGTTGAAATGGAGCCTGCCCTTGGGGGGGGGGGGGGGGTTGTGATAATATTATGACTTTGAATTTCGTCAGTGGACCCCCTGAAATACAATCATAGGTTACACAGCATTGCTTCCCTGTGCATTGTCTCGAGAAAAAATGACGATCACTGATCAGGATGATGGATGAAAGTTTGAGTTCAGAGCGACTCTGATTAAATTTACGATGGTTGTCGAATAACATAGTAAAGGTACTGTAACTTTAGCAAACTATTTTGGATATCAAGTGAGAGCTCTGAAATCGCAGCAAGCTACAAGTTTTGTATTCTACAAGTTGGCCGTATGGCAGCACCTTTGGGCCAGAACCAAGGCCTAGGCCCAGATTCAGCATTAGACGACAATGCTCAAGAACCAAGACCGCCTTCACCAGAAATCTGCACGCACGCTAAGGGGATTCTTGAGAGCTCTAAAGATTTGCCCGAAAATTTTGACAGTATTTCGAAATCTCTTGCGTCTGGAATAAAGTGTAATTATTTGGCTGATTTGGAGAAAGCTAAATCAAGGGTAGGGGAACTTATTCATAACCAGGATGTTTTGAGGGAGTCAGTCCAGCAAGAAATAACAAATCTTGACGAATATAAATTGACAGAAGACATCACACTCTTCACACAAGATTTACGTGTCTATCAAGCCAAGCTATTGAATATGAAGAAAGATATTCAGTATGTAACAGACAAGGTTTCAAAAATGAAGAAAAGGTCTGTTAAATTACAGATTGGGAAAAAGAAGGAAGAATTGCATAAAGCACAACAAAAGCAAAAAGAGCTTGAGTTGCAAAAGCGACTGACTGCAAAACCTGCCGCTGGTTCCTTCAGTGATTGAATTTGTTGCCTCCATATTTGAAGCAATAGGTTGTAATGGAGCCATGTAATTCAATATTTCTGTTTAGTTATTTCAATGAATAGGATAATTTAAATCATGATGAATTTGTAACAATTAGAAAATATTTCTGTCAGTTATCTATTTAAATGACAGGATAATGAGAGTTTAAAAATATTTTCTCCCCTGCCCGTGGTAAGCTTCTGAAAATAGTTCATATAAACTCTCAAACTCTGTCATTTAGATGACTCATTCCTTCAAAACCTGTTAAAAACAGAAGCCTGTACCTAGCTTCAAAGGCTGCCACATATTAAAGAATGCTGTGTAGACACATTCAATTTTTCATACACGAGGCCATGTTTTGCTGACAGTAGATTTTACATTCAGATTAGGATAATAGGATTTTTATTTTAAGAAAAATTTCACCACCAAAAATCAAATGCTTTGTTTGTCACACAAAAGCTACATAACGCATATTGATTATTACCTCAACTTAGAAGAAGGGCAATTTGCTTCCAAATATACACCCTTAAATGTTATGATTTACTTTCATCTTCAAAATTTCATGACAATTTAGCTTCTAGAATGGACATGTGGATGTATTAAAGTTCATAGGAAATTATAAAGTTGTTGCATTTTGGCCTTTTTTATTATTTTTTATTGAAATAATTCAAATACATTTATTGGGACTACACCCTTTCGTTAGTAGGAAAAAATGTTTTCAAAAAAATGATGACGTCATAACAGGAACCTGATTGTAGTCACTGATTCACTGATTGAATAATAATACAAAATAAGGGCCGGGTTACACTTCCCTAGGTTACAAAGCATCATATTTTCGACTTCTCCAATCGTTAATCTTAATGGGGCTTTTGGAATCCAAGGTCCCCCCCTCCCCCAATTCTCATTGGCGTATCTACGCCCAGTCATCGCTAAGTTTTCAATAAAAGAGAAGAACCAGTATACGACTTAAAGGTATTATCCCCAGTTCACTCGATAATACCGGCTTTGTCTGTTTTCGAGTGGATTGAAGGAAAAGATCCCCCAGTATCCATATATTTTCATAGACTATAATCTTCAAACTGTGAGGATAGACTGAAAGGAACAAACGAAAGAAATCGCAATAATTCTAGAAAATCTAAAATATTTGCTTTGAATCTTTTTTAGATTGTAATGAAGTTACAGCTAATGCTTTCATTAGATTTCCATTCATCGTTAACCTCTTATATGTAATAAATCCAGACATGAAAAACTGAATTATTTCAATTGTAATTGTATAACCTTGATTGATTGGCTGCCGTCCCTCAATGGGCCTCGATGTAAGCAAAATATAATGTGATTTGCAATTCAGTGTTCAGCAGGGAAGAATGCAGACATCCAAATTTGATTCTGACCTCATTTTGTAAGCTATTTCGTGAACAACCCCTTAATAACTGCTCTTTTCCAAAGCGGCACATGTCTGCCTATCGAAGTTTCCTTTTCACCTGCTTTTTCCAATAGCAAACAAACAATTTTAGTTAATCTATTTAATTCCACATCGATTTGTTCTCCACGGCGTGCCCATCCCTCTGATTTAGCCGTTTGGCTTACACACCAAGGAATTAGCAAACCATACGATCACCAACCACCAACTTATCCCCCTGCGCCCCCTTATTGGGGATTTTAAGAGCAGTTTATTCCCTGTCAATAAAAGCTCCTGAACCTGTAACGTCGGTCTTTTTCTCCTCCCCTTTAAATGATGAAAGTTGTTCTAATCATGTAGCTACTCTTCCAGAGAAAGATCGTTACATTCACTTTCCTCCAAAACAGATATCAAACAATAGATTGATTAGTTTTCGGAATTATAACTTAGTGCTGAGTATCAGCGTGGCTCAACAAATTTGACCATTTAAGTCAAGGGTATTGAGCTAACAGGGGTACCGGTATCTGGGGAAGGCGGCGGGGCAGCACGATAGTTTTCAGGGCAAAACCATGGAAAAATATAAAAATTCCCCGAATTTATCTAGGGCAACTGGAGCAGCTGCCCCCTCTGCCCCCGTGGTTCCGGCGCCCTTGTTCCGGCGCCATATACCTAATATGCCATCAAGGGTATGTATGTTTAGACTTCCAGTCTAACCAGTTGTTGACACTTCTTGCTTGGATAAGCGTATAGTAGCTATGCACCAATAGTGGTGTAATATTTGAAGCTATAAGCCCTGCCAGTTACAGTTGTCTTGGTGTTTTAGTGTGTTAAGCTTGACAATTGGTGTTTAAGAAAGCAATCCTCTATGACGAATTGATGTATTTTTAGGCCCTGTCACTTGGCGCGACTTTATTTTCATCCCAATCGAATCTAGGCCCTGCGACTTCTAAAACATAATGGATGTTAGCGCTAGCTAGGTATAGCCCCATCTTCGCTACTAGCACCCTACCAACGCCCCACTTACTTTCAACAAACCCATCGAGAATATTGTTGTACTATTAGTTTTCCCTTTTGTGTTTTAATGATGTTTGTAATGGTTTGTAATGTGAAATTTGAATGTTGCCATTAGTCCTGTTGTTTGTTA
>JAACYV020022793.1:0-13579 GCA_009936425.2 Chrysaora fuscescens
ACCCTATTTACCCTATTTGAATCCACGAATCCACGAATCCACGAATCCACGAATCGGCTGGGCTAGATAAGTCAGTAAATTGTTCACCACTGTTCACAAAAGAGCCTAATTGGCCTACATTGGCCGGACAGGGTTAAAAATAGATATCTCATTATTATGCATATTGCTAATTTCCGAGAATGCTGTGAGAATCAGATGCCTCCTCGCCATAGCATTTGGAAATCGGAATATGAGCAATGGAAGTATAGCCTAGCCTAAATCTATTAATCTACTTATGACAACAAACAAGTTGCCTGAAGCTAGAATAGAAAAAAAGCAAGCAAGTCATCGCCGTGAATTATCAGCTAAATTATCTTCTAGACATAAATTCTTCTACACTGTCGTCTGGGAATCGGACGCGTAAGGTTTACAAACTGTTAATAATAAATTAAATTATTTGCTCTCCTATCATTCCCCATTTCCTTGCCTCTGTTTCTTGACATGCTAAAATTGTAGTTCTTCTAAAATGATTCGCAGTTCATCTTCTTGTGTGCAGTCGGGTCTAGGCCTAATCGCCCACCGTCGGGAGTCACGGGACACTCTGTTTATCAACTTTGGCCACAAGATCTTCCAGTTTAAAACCTTAAATTTATCCTTTCAGTACATACTAACAATGCTAACCCTTGGCAATGATGGACGAAAGAGGACTAAAGAGTCTAGTTTATTTGAATAAATTTCTTACAATGTTTTGTACCTATATTTTTTCCAGCTAAAAATTTCCGAATACTCCCGACGTCCGATTTTCCCCGACGACTCTTTGACGACAATACTAAAACTTACACCTTTCACTCATATTTTAAAGAAGGATTCTTCTCGTCTATTTGGTGTTCCGTTTTAGTTTTCTACGTTAGATATGGATTTGCTAGTTTTTGTTTGTTTTCTACATTATAGATCTGTCGTTTGTTTCAACCTTTTTTGTTATTTTTGGCCAGGATTGAACAAACATTGGAGGTCAATTAAGCTGCAAAACAAGAAAAACCCTTTTTGAAATGAATAAATAAGTCCCCGGGGCTATGTGAAACAAGCGAACTTGTCATTTTAATTGATTGGCACATGTGCACATTTCGTATCTAAAGGGGGCAAAGGAATACTGGGGAGCACCTTAAGATTTCTCTTTAGTCTTAAGGGATCATTCGAAAAACATATTTGGAACAAGGAGTTTTTAAAAATATTTTTTAGAGAACATGAGAACACACACCCTCTTGCAGGAATTAAAAATCGTCTTAATTTTATCAAGTCCTTGATAATTGGACAGTCTTGTTTAAAGATGGAGGTGTTTCAAAATTTCAGGATTTCATTATTGGCATGGATGCTTTCAAACAAGGAGTGCAATATCTTGCAGAGCATTGGATCCTCACAGCCATCATATTCATTGTTTCTTGTGTTTACCTGCATTATGAAAAAACCTTTACTAGACTGAAAAAACTTGGCCTTAAAGGACCCACACCATGGCCAATCATTGGCAACGCGTATGGCATGTTTTCTAGTAAACCTGTGCATGAAAGATTTACTGAGCGTGTAAAAGATTATGGAAGAGTCTACGGATTTTATTTACTGCAAACTCCAAGTATTATGGTTGCCGATCCTGACATTTTGAAATCTGTGTTGGTGAAAGATTTTGAGAACTTCCATGACATTCCAGTGAGTGAAACTTGCTAAGATGGCTAGAAAATGTAAAAGAAATATATTTAAGATCTCTAAATTTTCTTTCTCAATACCCCTTGTTGCCCCTTAGAATGTAATTTCATCATGATTTTTATGCCTTCTAGATCATTCCAATTAATAATGTCTTCCTGTTCCCTAGACCGTAGGAATGCAGCTTCCTGAACCCTTTGACAACATGTTGATAAGTGTGACTGGGCAAAGATGGAAAAATATTAGGAGCATACTGACACCAACTTTCTCCTCTGGAAAACTCAAGCAAATGATGTTTATTATGAATGAGGCATCAGATACCCTCCTGAACAAATTAGATAAAGTGGCAGATACACAAAAAGCTGTTGACATACACCAGTATGAAAACATTAACATTGTATATTCACATTTCCTGATTTGATATCATTAGTGTTACAACAATTCTTACCAAGTGAAAATGAAACATTAAAAGGCTTTCCCTGTTGGTCTTTTTTTTGTGTTAATAAAGTTGTAGAATATGGGATTTATATAGGTACATATAGCAACTGTTTTGACAAGATTTGAATGTTCATTGTTTAATTCTTTTTGAACAGGTGGCAACAAGGGGTGACCATGGAGATCATCCTTTCATCTTCATTTGGTATCAAAACTGATTCACAGACAAACCCAGATGACAAAATGACAAATTTGGCAAGAAGAGCAATGGACCCAAGTCATTGGCCACTGTTAGTCTATATGATTCCTATCATTGGCAAATATTTGTCTAAGAAGCTTGCAAACACAAGGTTTGGGTATGCTATGACTCCACTTGGTAATATTGCAAAAACAATTGTCAAGCAAAGAAAAGAAAGTGGTGACTTGGGAGAAAAGAGAAAGGTAAGTGAAATTGTTTGTCACATACTTACATGTAAGTTATCAGGAACCTTAATATGGAGCGTCTGGTGCTATCTTAATGTTAATATGGCTTGCTTGCAGCTTTAGAAGATTTATTTGACGCTTTGAATTTTAATAAATCCTTCAGATACAAAGTTATCAGTCTTTGTAAAATTTATTAATTCACCAATTTACCAATTGTCTAAAGCCAATTCTTGATTTTCAGGGCTTTCAGTTGGGGGCACGCGATAGCGAGCAAGCATGCGCCCAGGGTTTCATTCGCGAGCGATTCATCGCACGTCCAGTCAGAACAAAGACGGACAGTGATACTGGTGAAATCGAGGAAATTGGCCTTTTGGAAGGGGAAGTTTTACTTGAGTAGGCAACATGGAATACTGACATGATATCAGTCGAGTTTTCCTTAATTTGATTATCAACCCAGATCAAGTGCTTACAGGAAATAAGATGAAAACAATTTATAGTCCTCTGTAATAGACTGGCTTCATTAGGCATTTGAAATTTTTTAAGAATAATTTTGATTCGTGCGCCCCACTCTGAACACGCGAGTTATTTGTCGCGCACCTAAATTTTTGAAAGTGAAAGCCCTGATTTTCCTAAACTGGTCCCTAACGGAATAGATATTGTATGGTTAATGTGAATATGATACTGCTCGAGAGATTGAGACCACTGCAGTAGATAAGCCTGTGTAACAGTATTGTTCTTTTTTCAATTTAAGGATGTACTCTCTTTGATGTTGGAAACCCAAAACCCAGAAAATAAAGGGCACAAACTCACAGATAAGGAAATAATTGCTCAGATGGTGTTATTTATGTTGGCAGGCTATGATACTTCAAGTAACGTACTTGGATTAACTTGCTACAATTTGGCTGTTTTCCCAGATACTCAAGATAAAGTTATTGAAGAAATCAACCGTGTTTGCAGTTCCAGTGACTCTGTTACATACGATGAGATTCAGAAGATGCCATATTTAGAAGCTTGTGTTTCTGAGACATTACGTCTTTATCCTCCAGGTAGTAATAACTGTAAATCAGCAGCATTTTTTTAAATTATGGGTCCCTCTTCTGTATTTTTGCTTTAGTTTCGCATTCTACATATCAAATTTTTTGTAAAAGAGTGAGGTAAAAAGCCAGCCACTCAAAAATATTCCCAGCAAAAATCCCCTTCATAAAGCGATAGGGCTATAAAGCTTTTATAGAAGTAAACCCTAAAATAATTGCATAATATACCTTATGGAATTGCCGCATTTCCTTTATCCCAGTTTTAAAGTAACCCATAAGTAAGAAAAGCGACACAGCATCTGTGTGTATTGCTCTCTTCACTCAGTTTCTCACAAAATTGTGCTTGTTCAGTGGTGTCATTTGTTCTGTGTTGTTGAAAGTGGGAGCTTTTCATTCAAACTTTTAATTTTTTTTTAGGTTTTGCCCTGGCTCGTACAGTCACAAAATCATGCACCATAAATGGAGTGCCATTTGAAAAAGGGATGGCCGTTTTTGTCCCTGTTTATACCCTGCATCGTGACCCACAGTACTGGTCAGAGCCTGAAAGTTTTAAGCCTGAAAGATTTCTGCCGGAAAACAAAGATTTAATCACCCCATATACATACTTGCCTTTTGGGGATGGACCAAGAGGTTGCATTGGGATGCGATTTGCATTGATGGAAATTAAGTCTGTTTTGGTACGCATGCTCAAGAAATATCGTCTTGTGAGAGGACCAGAAACAAGTGTCCCTATAAAGATGAAGAACACAGAGGTTCTTACACCTGGTGAGCCAGTCCTGGTACGAGTGGAGAAAAGGGAAACATAAGTTTCCTGCTGGCTTTTGTTCAGATTTCTATTAGCTTTCTCATTTTGATGATGCAAGTACAAAGCAACCTTGGTTAGCACTGAAAAGCAACAACTGGATTGTAGCATATTTATTTGGGATTGACATCACTTTAACAATGGAATCATTAACTTTGAACTATTGTGCAAGTCTATTTAAAATTTTGTAGTCACAACTTATTGATCACAACTAATTACATCTTTTGCACTCAGGCCTTTGGCTAGAATTCTTAATGTTTTGCTGAGTTAATTAATTACCAAGCTCTGTCTTAAAGACATTAGTGTATCACAAGATTTTGAGCCTTGAAATACATTTTTAAGCCTTTTAAAGTTGTTTTTCAGATAATAATTTTGCTTTCACCTGTGATGTTCATGTTGCTCCCAAGCATTTTGTTTTCTGGACATGTTTATTTCCATTTAAGCTCAAAATCATTGAGGTACACGATTAACAATAAGGGTTCCAGGCTTGAGCCATTGCTATTGAGCAATGTGAAATCGTCTTACATCTCGCTTCACTTCAAATCGTTTAACGTATTCACATCACATCTGTTTCCTGTGTATATATTGACAACAAGGAACCAACGGAAATAATCTTGAACAATGAACCTTCTACCATCCCACCGAGACCGAAGGATCAAATTGATCAAATCATATCACCACAACAAACACCAACAACAAACAATCAACGCAGCGCGAAATATTTTGTAGATGACATTTAATGCATGTCCATCAATTTTGAGGATCTAGAAGATCTTAAAGAAGCCCTTTCTAGCGCCTTCTTGGCTGTACGATTTCTAGTTCGCTTGAACAAGCAGTGAAGGCCTTGCCTAACTAGCAATAGCAAGTGAATAAGTAACAACATAGAGACTTAGTAGATCAACCAGACAGGTCCATGAGATCTCTAGTATTAGTTAGTTTAAACCTTTTACAGAGTATTTATAGAGAGCTAAGGTATGGGCCCAGTTTTGTCATGGTCTGATAGTTAGTTGTTTGATTCAGCCATGCAGGCCCAACAGTTTAATTTACATGAGTCATCAGCTGATTCTCAAGAGGAAATTTTCGGAACTAAAATCAAAGGCCTACGAGTTCTAAAATCTGCCAAAAAAGAACCGAAATTCAAACTCAAGGAGCTGAAAGCTCAGCAATCGCGAGATGCTAACACTACTACTAATATTTCTATGCAGCACAGACCGGTAAATGCGTCGCCAAATTTGTGTTCACAAGTTTTCTCCCCTTCACTTGGTCTTTTTGATTTTTCAGCAGTACTGATTGGCAATATAGTATCAGCTTTAATTGCATCTGTTCATCTCATTGGAGGTCTACCTCTTTTCCTTTGGTTATCGAAGTCTTCTTTTAGCGCACGTTTTGACTACATTTTTATCCGTGAGACATGTCCGAACCAGGTTAGCCTTCTCTTTTGAATAACAATAATAATAATAATAAATGTTGGCTAAGGTGTTGGAAGGCCAAGGCCTATAAAACCCTGATTGTATATGAACTACTCTACTCTACTTTAGTTGGATTCGTATGTTATCACATCCTTTGCTTCGACGATGTTAGCTGGCAAGCAGTTACACTCTTTTATAATTCGTTGAGAATAAAAATTCTTTCTCACGTCTAATCTACATTTGTTTAAAACTATTTTGCATTTACGACCCCTTGTTTTATTATCGTTGATATTAAAGAACTTTGAGGGGTCAGTGTCAACGAGGCCATGAAATATTTTATATGTTGTGATCATGTCACTGCGCTTTCTCCTATAGGTACTGAATAGTCGGTAATTTTGGAGCTTGTAATCTTTCATTATAGGATAAATGTCTGATGTCGCGAACAACCTTTGTTGCTCTCCTTTGAACGGCTTCTAGTTGTTTTATGTGTTTAATCATATATAAATTTAATCATAACCATACGGAGACAGAAGTTTCTAGCAAAGGTCTGACGAGACTCTTGTAAAGACCAATGAACACGTTTCTGTCTATGTAGCTAATGAAAGTCAGTTTTCTCTTGACTGATGCGAGCACTCCATTGGCTTTTTTAGATAGCTTTTTCTGCTATGTGTTTATCAAACTTCAGCTTGCTATCCATTACCACTCCAAGGTCTTTCATTTCTTCGACTGCCACTATATTTATTTCAGTATCCTCATGAGAAGACAAGATAAAAGCTTCTGCACAGTCTTTGCTGATGCCAAGTCGTAGTTCTTTACTTTACTGTGAATTGAGCGGTAGCTGCCACTTTTCAGACCACATACTTTTGATACATCGTACTGAATACGTGCATGACTATCTTTTGCCTTAGAGTATAATTTGATGTCGTCTGCAAACTTCTTATTTTGCAGAACTTAGTATGCCTTGGTAGGTCATTTACAAATATTAAAAATAACAAAGGCCCAAGAACGCTACCTTGGGGCACTCCACTAGTTATGTTTACCCAGTCTTACAGATTTAAATCCTTATCTTAACAGATTTAAATCCGTTAATGACGACTCTTTGCCTTCGATTTTTTAAAAAGTTGGCAATCCAATCGTATAGCTTTTCGGTAATACCGTAAATTTTGAGTTTTGTTAATAATAGTTTGTGTGGTACCGAGTCAAATGCTTTCGAAAAATCTAAATAAATAATGTCGATGGCATCACCTTTGTCGAGATAAGATGTCCAGTCCTCTAACGCTTCAAATAGTTGTAATAAACATGATCTGAATTTTCTAAATCAATGCTGATCTGGCGAAAATAATTTGTTCCTAAGAAAATAATCAAAAATTGCTTCTTTGATTATTTTCTCCATAATTTTGCACACAATCGATGTTAGACTAATTGGCCTGCAGTTTTCCTTCTTATTTTTTGCACCCTTTTTGTGAATAGGAGATACGTTTGCAGTTTTCCATACTTCTGGGACGTGGCTACAACTAAAACAGGGTGTATATCATCAGGTCCAGCTGCCTTTGATGTATTCAAATTGTTTAACAGATTTCGAACTTTTTCTACAGTGAACTGAATGTCAGTTAATGATAATTCTAAGAATTGCCATTTGGCATCTCTGTTTGTCACTTTGGGTATATCCGCCTTGTTAAATAAGGACTTGAAGAAATCGTTTAATAAGTTAGCTTTTTCTTGTTCGCTTGTTGTTGTGTTGTGCTGATCAATTTTTAGGTCAGGAACTTTAATCTTTGTTTTTGATTTTGAATTTACATACCTCCAAAATATCTTGCAATTATGTTTCGAATTATTGGCAATGTCTGCTTCAAAGTTTCGAATCTGCTTTCGAACGGTGCTTTTTGCTGAATTATTTATTTTCTTGTACCGTTCATAATCTGTACCATGTTTAGTAAGGAGCCATCCTTTATATACGTTTTCTTTATACTCCTTAAAATCGTTTTATATAACGATAGCGGTCTTTTATATTTTTGGTTAGGATTTGAAAATATTTGTTTTGGTACACATTCCTCGACGGCCTGCATCATCTTTGTATGCAGGCATAGTAACATCTCTTCTGTATCTAGCCCCCGGAATTCACTTTCTCAGTTCACACCATTTAAGTCCTCTCTCAATTTAGCATAGTAACCTTTGTTATAGGAGTAACGATTTAATTTGTCATAGTTGTTGCGGACGATTTCAGAGTGCAGGATGTAATTAAAGCTGATGAATCAAAGATGTGATCACTTGCACCTAGTGGATCTTCTTATTTAAGTTTTTCAAGCGAATTTGCATTTTTCAAGTGAATAATGACAATTTGCATTGTCAATAAAGATGAGGTCTAGGCAATTAGATGTTTGATTTTGTACGATCTTATAGGATCTTGGATATGTTGTGACAAATAACAATCATTTACCACGGAGATCATTTACTAGGAATAGGAATGCAGGATTAATATCACTTAAATGGGCGTGATGCATTTCCCAGTTAATGTCTGGGTAGTAAAAGTCACCCATAAGAAGGATGTGCTGGTATTGATCTTTGGACGTAATCTCTTTTAATCTCTTTCACTTGGGCTTCTGTATATTACTGCACAAAGAACGCGTTCTTTATTCTCTAGCTGAAACTCAACAACAACTGACTCTACGGATGAGTCAATACAGATGTGCAGCAGTTCTGCTGCTTTGACTTTCCTACTGAGGTAGAGTGCAACTCCTCTGTGGTTCGTAGAATCAATATTTGAGAAGAGGTTGTAACCACTGATTGATGTCTTTAGCTTTTATTTTGGAATTAAGGTCTGCTTAGTTAATACCTCTGTTATTGTACATAAATCAATGTTATTTGCAAAGAGTCTGGCTTGCAGTTCTCTTTTCTTGTTTAAAAGACTGTCTGCATTTGTATAATAGCACTGTAAGAGCATCTTACTGGGTAGCTCCATTAGATTTTGCTGAAGACAACATTTTTAAAGTTCCTTATAATTTTCTTTTAAATTTATACCTACTCAAAGTTTCAGTAGAGTTTCTTGAAAAACACCACTTTAACTAACGAACTCATTTTAGAAATGTTTGAAAATTTCTCTATACGTTATTTTTGACCTCAAATTCTGATTCAGCACCCAAATTTGAACTAGATGAACATTTTCGTACTTTTGGTATGTATAATGGCGTACTCTTGGTTATGAAGAATTCGTAGCTACAATGTATAACGTATAACGCTGTTCTTGCCAAAAAATGTAACAATAAACACCGCAAATAGCCAATTTATTCCATTGAAAAAAGACATAATTAGGCAATAAAATTAAATTACATCACTAGACATTCTCATAGTCTTTACCATAATCAGCATAATTACAGATTCCTGTAGAAATTTGGCATTCACCAAATGTAAAACAGTTTTTTTTAAAGAACTTCGCATGGAGATAGCTGCATTCAAAACGACAAAAGGACTGTATTTTTCATTTATTAATTATGAATAAATTCTAACCTTGAATGAATATAACGAATTCAACAACAAACATACCTCAGTGTTATTAATTCAATTCCATTAGATTCAATTCAATTGTCACTCGCGACAGTTTTTCCAAGAGCGTTTTCAAAAGACCCAGGTCACAAGACTTTACGAACACATGACAATGACATCACAACATAGAAACGAGGTTTGATAATATTCAAACTGAAATCTAAATTTCTACAATTCCTTTGCCAACAAAACTTCATTGCGCAGTAGATAATTCGAAATAGAAAGTGTAGGCTACAGAACCGTAAGTTTATTAGTAATGTTTGAAGAGTTGGAAAGACATACATTACTTTAACGAATACTTTAACGTTTTATACGTTCCTACGTTGGCGGACACCCTGTCAGCTCGTTAGCTTCGTCTTTAATTCACTAGTTTAGCTCAAAGGCATAATATAATCTCTTTCATTCTTATTTCGAAACAGTTATTCAAACGAGTAGAAAACTAAATTGTGTTTTTAACAAAATCTGTTTCGCAACTACTACCGTTCCAGAATTTTCTTCGTACATTTCGACAGCGTCGCTAGAAGACTAAGGGTGCGAAGTTTCACCCTTTCATGGTCGGATGCCTTTTATTCGTACAAATCTTTATAAAATCAAGAATATTTGACTAGAATTTGAAAATTGGCTACCACAAAAACGTTCTGGTGCGGAATCCAAATCTTCAAGGGTCAAAGATCTTAATTGGCGCAATTTTCAAATACTTCCAAAACGAGGTCATTTGCTGAAGTGATGTTTTGTTGGGATTGCAACAAATTTCATTATGGCAGATGATTCACCAATTTAATGTTTTAATTTGATTCAATGTTTATCAATAAAACACTTGGTTGAAATACTAAATATGGCTTTCTATTGTTAGTTACAATTGACTCGTGTTTATGCCACAATTATCCCTAATTGCCCAACAGCCCCATTGCTGAGTTTTTACATTTTTTATACATCCAAAACCCGTCTAATCGAAATTCAGTTAAATTGCAGCAGCTGCAGTAGAAAAATCAAAGTTCGTTCATTCTTCAATTATCACTGAACGGTTGAATTCTGATGAAGTTCTTTTTATATGATTATAACAGAAAGCAAATCACTATCTAGCAGCAAAAAATTAGAATTTTCGTCAATGAGAGAAAGCTCCTCTCCATGTCCATCAAACGTTCATATCATATTTCTATCTATTTTATTCCAAATTCAAAAGGCAAGAAAGTTACAAGATGCTCGGAAATTCTGGAATTAGGGTATAGCAAGAATAATTTGCATTAAAAGAAAAAAGATCGTGCAAGAGCATTAGTTGCCGTCTGGGTTGCCATACCATGGATAATTCTTCGGGCAATGCTTTTCACATGTGCGAAGATAACGATAAGATCCATGAAAAAAGTATTCACAAACATTTGCTTTCTCGCAAGCAACAGGAGGTGGAGGTGTTTTGCACTGCCATGGCTCAAACTCCTTTATTTTATTCGATGCCGTTGGGTTTCTCACCCATGCCACTGCTTGCTGCAAAGTTACTACATACACATCTCCCATTGCAAGGATATCATTCAGAAACCTTTCCATAGCTGCAGAACAAAGATTTATATTAGTTGTTAACAAATGCTTCGAAACAAAAATCAGGCTAAAAATCCCCTATGGTTTACGTTAGTTGCCATGAAATTTATGAATCTCAAAATTGATACAGTGAAAGGCACAAATGCTCTAGACATTTACTGTGGTGCCATTTGGCTGTACAAGCATCGCCCTGTTTAAGAAGGGATCATATAAATATGGGGCAGGGGAAACAAAGTTATGAAAAGGGCACAAAATTGGCAAATATAACATTTAATATGATATTCGGCTTTCAAAAATTAAAGTTGTACACAGTGCAACTATTTACACAGTCCAACTATGGTTGTTGGGTTTAACGGCCAGGAAATTTGATGTGTAAATGGGCGCCTCGCTTAAAATTAGAAATTCTTGAATACCAACATAAGTTCTTGAATACCAACATAAGTATGTTCTTTGAATACAAATATCAAAGCCTTAAATGAAAGCGAAACGGTTTGTTTTTAAGGGAAATCATGGTCTCCGTTTTGGGTAGAGGCACAGACAGGAAGGATTTTTTAAACAAAAACACAGCGAAATGGTATGGCAAGGAAAAGAGGTAATGTAAAGGAAGGGGAATATGCCATGGGTGATGAACTGTAAATACAGAGAATAATCAAAAAGGAATCATGAGGCAAAGTAAAAGAGAAGTACAAACAAGGGAAGAAAAAATCGGCTGGGTATGCAGATAAAAACAGGTGTAGAGAATTGATAAATTATGAATGACGATCCATCGTTTCCTCGGTCTCAATACTAACAGGAATTAAAGAAAAATTTACCAACCTTCTAATCCGTCAGGGCAAATAGAAAACCAAGCAGAATGCATAAAAATTGGAAATGGAGACCGATTACTTTCATAATGCTTCATAAAATTGGACATGAGTAAATTGTAAGCAGCTGATACATTGCCCGGTCGGGCACACTGGTCCACCATGGAGCATCGTGAGCCTCTGCTGTCTATGTATTCGGTCATCGGGATCTCCCATAGCCCAGGAAAGGAATCTGTCAATAGAAAAACAACCAAGCCTCTTCAATTCAATGAAAAAAATCAGGTTAAACAAACTCAGGCTATAAACGTTGCAGGTTCCATTCATAGTACACATCAAAGCTCTTTTGCAACATATTTAACCATTTTGACATTGACAGTCTCACATAGCTCGTATTTAGTTTCATTTGATTTTAATTCAATAATACTTGTCTACTTAGACCTTTTCAGCAACACACCTAAGTCTAAGTTATTTCACAATACTTTATTTTACAATTATTTCTAGCTGTTTTCTACAAAGCTATAAAACCCATAAAAGAACATTGCACGCCAAAAAACCAGGTATCGGCGAACTGCATTGATTGCAATAGAAACGAATAAGCATATCATATCATATCATTACTGATATTTCCCAATGTTTCTCTGACTGAAATAAAGCTCAGACTTTCCACAAAGGAAATAAATATTTTTCACAAAATGAGACCGGGTATTCAGCCATATCCCAAAAGATGAAACCGAGCCATGCAACGAGCAGTGTCGGAAAAGCCGTTTAATCATATTGCGTGGAGTTAACCGTGAGCACATGTAACGAAATATAACAGGGCAGCATCCTGACAGTTATTCCCAAAAAAGATGCCGTTCCAAGTGCCAAGCAACCCAGATTCTCCGGTAGCTAGATGTTTTACTTTTAAGAATTTTTGAACAATTTGTTTGTCGTCCAATTCAAGAACTTGTTGTTTTTCAACTAAAGATTTTCAGCAGTTTTAGGCCCATGAATCGTGGTCGTTGACGAAGAATCGCGGACGAGCCGACGAAAAATAACGAAAATATGATTCCTTTGTTCTCCAACCACGAATCGTAAAAGTTAGAGGGTACTAAAATTGACATTAGTCGACATGTTTCCTTCCATGTTTCGTTTTTTAGAAGGGCGATTGACCAAAGAAAGAGAGCTTTTATGATATGCTTCGCGATCGGGATAATCAAATGAATCTTCACATGTATTTGTTTTCGCGCAATGCCTCCTTAGCGGTCAAGTCAGAGTACTGCACAAAAGTAATCCCATGGAGCGTGCAGGGCAACTGTTGTAAGACCAACAATATAAAAATACAAGAGCCAGGAATATCCATAACAAAATACATATACTTGCCTGTTGGACAAGGTCCAATTTCACAACTTTGAGTTGACTTAAAATCCAAGGAATACGGCCATGTCTTTATTTCCGGTGTTGGCATCGAAGAATCATACAGTGCCTTACTGTCCCACAATGCTTTGAATTGTTTATTTCCACCTATTTGCAAGAAAGGTGCACGAAATCCTCGAATACTTTCAACATCGATCTTTCCGAACTTATGAATAATTTCTTTTTGTCCTTGAATCTCATTTTTCCATTCTGTGTAAGAAGCATTTCTCCACCAAGATGTTGGGGTTCTATGAGTTATTGAATGATCAGCAATTTCATGTCGCCAATGACGAAGTGCTTCAACCAATTGATAGTTGGAATACTCGTGCGATACAAAAAACGTTGCAGTAATGTTGCAATCTATGAGTCAAAGCGGCATAGAGTAAGAACAAGAAATACATTTTGCTACATAATGTATATATAAAAACTATTTCTTTTTGGATATCGATAAATCTTTAGGAACGAAGAATTGAGTTCGCTAAAATCCATCCGACGTCTAACGTAGTTTCCAACAACCTTCTAGTTTTAACG
>JAACYV020022904.1:0-13575 GCA_009936425.2 Chrysaora fuscescens
GTGTTGGTTGTTCTTCTAGGCAAGCGTTCATCTACCTCTTCACCACGCAAATTATAAGAAGGAATTGACGTTTTTTTAAAAGTTTTTTTCCTAAACTTTACTGCGGTATTGGCCTTTTGATTGTTGTAATCCTCTTCACAAAAGTGATATGAGCAAACACATGCTGATGTACTGGGCTTGGAATTGACTTTGCGGATTCTTGCTATCCATGCATTTCTTCTTTGAGGGTCTGAGGGATATTAATGGAAAGCACAATCTGGTACATTTGCTAAGGTGGCAGTACATTTAAAAACAGAACAATTCTTCGGCATTTTGGATAATTTCTTGAGCAGTAACAGTAAGGAGGTAGGCATAGGATGCCGGCCCAAGTGTAGGCCAAAGTCGAATCAATGAAGAAACAGTGATAAATTCAAAAAAACGGTCAGTAAAATCGATAATAGTGCTAGAATATATAGTTATTTAAATATCAAATGTAAAAAGAATATTAATGAGGAAAAAACTTGAGTAAATGCTGTTTCAAGATAAGAACGTGAATTGGGAATGACAAACACAAATTTAAAAAAGACGCTCGATCGGTTGCTACCACGTTGCTAAGGCGCCGCGAGACTGACCAATCAGGAGCGATTTTGGTTGAAAGACGTATGTAGCTGAACCATTTCTCCATCTTGCATAGTTTGAAAAGCAATCCTCGTTTATATGACCATTTTAAATACGAGCATTGCTGAATTGGTTCAGTTGGAAGTGTTCTACTTCACGGGAGTTAGGTTACCTAACCTAAGCAGGCCGAACGAAAATTGGCGTTACCAAGCTGCACGAATTCTTCACCAAGAACGTAACAATAGATCCGCCAGTCTTAACAATAGAACCGCTGACGTCATGCGGTACTTTCTACCGAGAAAAAACTACTGGTATTTTCTCTGAGAATCTCAACTTTGAGCGCCCATAGTAGGCAGCAGATTCAAAATTTTATAAAAAAAACTTCACGATGGTTTCAAACTCATCACTAGCTATCATTTGACATTAAAATCTCAGAAAAACATTTTTTGGTCTAGGGGCCCTTAGACTTTTTGTGCGTGCTTGGAAATATTTTACTACAATCTTTTTTGACACCTTAAGCACAATTTGAGGAAATTGTTGTACATTTTTCAACATTTTAGGTGATGTGCAAACTTTGCTCATCGTCACAGAAACAATTCCTACTGCAATTGAACAGGAATATGCAAAAATAGCAGTTCCTCAACCTCTTTGCTCTCAGTATGAACACACTAGCATCAAAGATGCAGCTGCTCAGCATCCAACCAGATATGGCAATACTGAATGAAATTTATGTCACATATGAAATTTACATGTGCATATACAAGAGTGAATTATGATGACTTTCTTAGGTACATTCTAATCAAAATTAAGAAAAAACATGCAAGAAAAAACAATAAATTTTCACTCAGTTTCTAGAAATCCTAAAATATTAAAATCTTGAAAGATTTCCCCTCCACCAGGTGGAGGAAATTGAGCATGGATGTTGCAAACACAAGATGCAGGGAGCACAACTCTCACCTCCCGATCAAGGAACATATATTGTCAAAATTTTAACTTAAAATGTATCTATCTTATGTAAAATTTCTTCACTGCATATTACATAGTCTAATGTACTGTCCCATTTTACCAAATGTACTGTCCCATTTTACCTGAAGTATGTACGTTACCTGTTAAGCCTCCTAAAGTTTATTATTTCAGATGGTTTGTAAGACACAAATCTACCCTGTCCTTAAGCCATCCAGCTACTGTACACAACAAAGCCCCCTCTAGTATCTTTCTTACCTTACCTAGCCTAGACAAAAAATGGTTGGTGTCCTTAGCATACGACCTCCTTTGGCTAACCAACGTGTTAAGGTGGTGGTCTAAATATTCTGAAATATTTTCTGTTATTGTACCACAATTGGAAAACACTACTGAGACCCTTGTGAATCTTAGGTAACAAATAAAATCTACCTTTCTTAACTTCCAAATACTCAGTCACTTCCTCTAATCCCTGGTCCCCCTCCCTCAGCTCTTTTAACCTAGAATTAATGAACTTATCCAAATCTGTGGTCGGGCCCACCTCGGTTAGCCTCACTTATGTAATCCCCCCCATCCCATACCACAACCGCTTACCCCATTGTCTGCTTCCTTGATGACTATGTTCTGTCACACTTAAGCTTTTTCAAACAAAGTTCTTCAGAAGAAGAAAGATTACTAAAATTCCTACCCTCCTGTGAGACAGACCTTACCTCCTTCTCCAGCAGCGAAAGATAATTCCCCAGAATAGGGTTATCCTTGGGGGGCTGCCACGTAGACTTCAGGCTAAATTTATGTTAATCGTCTGGTATAAAATCGTCCTCATTGTTTCTAAAATGCCATCTCAGCCTCATTCTTCACTTGTAAGCCTCAAGATCTGAAAAGTTCACCACACTCCCACTGACAAATCATCCCTTGAACATATCATCCGCCATCAGCTGGACTCTCTCATCTGTCTCCTCTCTTGTCGTGGTCTGTATAGTCGTAGGATCCTCCTAATGTTGGTCTGTAGGCCGTAAGTCACTGCTGTCAAATTTTTGCCTTGATGGTGGTCCGGTACTCCTAGGTCTTGTGATCTCTCTGGGGAGATATTGATTCCTGATTTTTCGCATAATTTCAGGGCCTTCTTTACTTGCTTCCTTTCCAAAGTCTCCTTGGATGTCTTAACTTGTTCTCTAATGTGATCCAGCTCCTCCCTTGTGAGTTCTTGCGATGATTTATGTAAATTGACATAAGCTAGGTTGAATGCCCCTTCCAACTGATCCCGGTACTGAGTTAGGAGCAGGTTCAATAGCTGATCTGTATATCAATGTGCTAACTAATTATAGTCTAGTTAGCATATTAAGCTACCACAGGTGAAAGTGGTGTAACCTTTCTGGTTGGTTATAAGTTTTACAAATTGTGAAATCAACGTTTTGAAGGAAATTGCTGCAATTTGAAATGCCACATTGCTGCGCCGAACTGAATATGGAATTTAGTACTTAAATCATTATTATTTGTAAGAAAGATTGGAAACCAATAATACCTGTGAAATTGCATATAGAATTGCTCTAATTTCAAATTTAACATTACTGGATTGAATCAAGTACTCGATATATACTTTAGTTTAGACAATGGATAGTTAAATCATTATCATGAAAACAAAGAAATGCAGAAATGTGTACAAAACGACTGAAATTGTGTTCATGCAAATCAAAGAGTTTTGTTGATGATGGACCTTGAATAAGTTTTGAGAATCATCAAATTTGTCAGTTGAGTATTCCAAAAAAAGTTTAATGGAAAACAAAAACAAAATTATTCTCATGGACTGAATGATTTAAAGAGAACCTTCAGTCTTTTAGGGCCTGTTCATATGGAGACGAGCCAGCCAGGTAAGCATTTTGTTCATATGGCAAAATCCATCCCGCCTGCCGGGATGGGATTTTGTTCAGGTGACATTTTGGCGGAAGATTTCCTCTCTGGCACCAAGTTTCAAAATTGCTTCCTTGAAAATCGTGTCACATATTAGGACGTGCATTTCAACGTTAGTTTCTTTGATTATGATAATGAATTGAATTCTCTTATTACGGAAAGTAAACGAGACAAGAAGTACTCACATTTTGTCTTCAGTTCTTTTGAGAAAACGCAGCTATTTCTTCTAAAAGATGGCGAATTTGAGGCAGAGAAAGTTGAACCGGAAGAAGCGTAGCTGCTGGCATAAACCAGGACGAACTGATTTGTGGTGGAAAAATATACTAACAGGGGTGTCTCCTGCTGACTGTTGGGGGAAAATTTTAGAATGTCACAGGAATCATTTCATAAACTTGTGAAAGAACTGTAACCGTACATTTCCCCTAACCCAAATTCCCCTAACTACAGGGCTTTGAGTATTGCCACAAAGCAGTAATAAATCGATCGTAATAAACGAAGTGTGTTGTGCAATTTCAAAGTATCTTGACACAAAATATATTCATTTGCCAAGGGATAAGGAGCACATGCAGAAAAAAGTCTCTGAGTTTGAGGCCAAATTTGGGATGACTCAAGCTTTTGGATGCATAGTTGGCCCACACACTCCCATTCAGTACTCTAGAGAAAATTCTCAAGACTTTTTCTGTTATAAACAGTTCTATTCCTTAAATGTTCAGGCTGTTTGTGACAGTAAGGGTTACTTCATGGATATTGAATGCATGTGGCCTGGCAGCGTCCATCATGCCAAAGTCTTCTCAAATTCCTCAATTAACACCAAGTTGAGGACAAATAAGATTCCTTGTACATTTCAAACTCCAGTGCCAGGTGGAGCAAAGATCCCTAGTTACCAAATTGGCGATCCTGCTTATCCTTTGGTTCCTTTTTGCATCAAAGAATACGGTTCCTGCAAATCTAATGAGCAAGTTGTTTTCAATAACAAATGCCCGAAATCCAGTGGAGTGTTCATTTGGACGACTCAAGGCAAGGTGGAGCATACTCACTAGAAAATTAGATTTTAAGCTGGAAGCAATACCAACAATATGAGTATTGTGAGAAAGAGAGAATCTTCATTGACCAAGATGTTGTTGACAACCAGATGCTTATCAGAAGAAATGAGATTGACTTCAAGAATATGCCAGACCCCATATATTCCTTTGATGAAGGAAGGGCCAAGTAATCAGAAGAACATTAAATGAACTGATTAAAAATAACCTTAATGCAACAAACATTTAACTTTACCTGTTTTACTTAGGGTCATCCCATGCCAAATCAGCAAACCTGGAAACCATAATTACAACCCAATGAGATTTAACAGATAAGAATGTTTCTTTGCAGGTTCACCTTGACTTATCTACAGGAGGATTAGTGGGTTTTTTGTAATCATTTGTAACATATCTCCTCACTTTTTGGAAAAGGAGCAAAACCCAGAAAGATAGTTCAACTGGAGCAAAAAAATTCTAATTAGCAGCCCAGCATTTTTAGTTTTCCTATCAAATCAATCCTTCTCCCCCATTGAATATTTCCTGGTTTTTCTAGACTTCAAATTTTAAATTAATTTAAATTCTCAACCCCATTGAGATTGCATATAACTGAGTTGTCAAATTCAGACATTATGTGGAAAACTTGTCTCCAGTTAGTTCATTTCTCATGATGTGATCCTGAAATCGCCAAGTTTATGTTCATCATTTCAAAGTCTTGTTCGTTAATCATAATATGTCAGTGAAATCAAAGTTTTTTGTTCATTGCCATCCTGTTTCGTAATTATCATCATTCATTTGATTCATCATTTGGCAATACATCCCTTGCCCATGTCTTGAGCCTTGATGCGAATTCTGATAGAACAGGTTTTGATTCACAGGAGGCACATTAGGCTGCTGCATGGCATGTGACAACATTTCAATGGATCTACAAACTCCAGCTCCAAGATCAGTCATGGCTTCTTTGCTGACATCTTTAATACTTTGGGCAAAACTTTCAGTTGACTGACGCATTGCCTCTGCAAGATCCCTCCGAAACAGGGCATCTTCTTTTGCTTCTCTGATGAGCAGTTGATCTCTTTGTGCTGCTGAGAGACTTTTCTCAATATGCTTCCTTTTATGATCAATTAACTTGGGTACACAGCTTTGTTTTCTCTTTCTATTTGGTGTAACCTCACTGAGCTCATCATTATCATCTTGATTTGATTCATCTGAGAAACTTTCCACAGCACATGCTGGTGTTGCTGCAATTCCTTGTAAGCTTGAGGATTCAATTCCTGCATTGTTTGCCAATGTTGCAAAACTGTCAACATTGATCCCATAAGGAAGAGGCTCGGTATTTGCTGAGCCACCCCACAACTGTATCAACTTATCATAAAATTCATAGACAATTTTTCCACTACCACTACGGCTACCAGCCACAACAGCCTTTGAAAAGTTCTGTCTGATTTCTTTCACTTTTTCCACTCTTCTGGCCCCTGGTAATCAAATCTTTGGCATCTTTTACAGATTTTTTGGCTTTTTCTTTCTCCGCCCCTGTAAGATTTTCAAAGTTCCCAGGCAGCGTGACAGGGGCAATAGGCCCAAAGATAGAAAAATCCTTTTCTTCGAAAAGCATTGCCATCATCAAACAAATTTCTTTGTATTGCATCAGTTTATCTGCATCGAAATCAATTTGAACCATGTTCAGATCCCAGCAAAAGTACTTCTTGGCTTCTTTCTTCGAGCAGAAGGAAGCTGCTGAGCTATTTGTGTCTGCCATTTTGAGTAACGTTGTGCTTCTCCACACATGCGCAGTAGGCACATTTTCGTCTCGGCAAGCTGGCTGGAGTGTTCATATGGGACAATTTTCATCCCGTCAAGCGGGATCTTGGCAGTACTGGAGTGAGATCTCGCCTACCGGCCAGCCCGCCTGCTCATATGAACAGACAATAAACTTTGAATGGGAACCAGGGATAAGGTGAGATCTCGGCAAAAACCTCCAGCCCGGTAAGCGGTCTGGCTCGCCTCCATATGAACAGGCCCTTAGTATTTTGTTGAATTTCAAAGGGAATTCTGTAGTAAAATTGTTGTAAAATCAGAATTCAAAGATCAAGAAATGTTTTGTCAAGGTTGTTAACTACTTTCATTGAAATGAGTCACCTTAATATTGTTGAGAATAGTGAACTTCATAGGTAATTATTTTAAAAAATCTCTATTATACTGTAGGTCAATAAAAAGAAATATGATAAAGTGGAACTAACCTTGTTTTTTTTAAGTAATTGGAAACAATTACAATGAATAGCTGAAAAGAAGAGAAGTAATGTTGAATGAAAGAAAAGCAAAAAGGCTTATAAAATCAAGCAGGGATGCAATATTCTTGTTTTTGTTACTTGGTTATTACAAAGTTGTTAAAAATTTAATACTCTTCACAACAAATTGTTGAGCTATAAGAGACAGGTGTCAATACAATTGTGCTACTTTGAAACTGTAACATTATATAAACACATTCCTAATCTACATTAAATTGAAGGGAAATTATATATACTCAAATTGTTATTATCAGAACATTTTTTAGTAAAAAAATTCGATTCTTTGGAAAATTCCTAGATTCAACATTACAGGTGCTTGTGGCGAGGAAGTATATGAGAAAAGATGGAAGATCCTTTTGTCCAAGTTATACAGTTTTGTGCTTGAACGTTCGACAATAGACAACTCAAGTTCTCAAAATAGAGTAAGTTCGCAATGAAGCCGACACTTTTAAGGTCGATCTCCACTAGACGATTTTTATGACGATCATCCCAAAAATTCGCGACAACACATGCGCAGAAGAATAAAAGAAATCGTCGCAAATAAAAAATGCGCTCGACGAAAAGTTGGTTGAGTTCAACTTTTCGTCCTAAAAAAATGATCGTCAAAATTTAAACCAATAGCATTTCAGGAGTTAAAATGCCTGCCAGCAACATGAATATGGAATCAACTCTAGATTTAGACAGTTTGGCTGTTTCGCAATTTCTCGCTGGTTCTGCAAGTCAGGACAACCAGCCAGAACAACTCAGTGGGCTGCCTTTCGACAAGGAATGGTTTTTACAAGCCTTGAGACAGTACAAATGTTTATGGGACACATCTGACTCAAACTACAAAAATAGAAACATGAAAGTGAATTCATGGACTGCTTTGTCCCTCATGTTCAGACAAGATGGTAAGCTATTTAGCATTCAAATTTGCATTGGATATATTAAATCTTCATTTCCTTGAAATTATCGTTTAAATTAACATTTAGTTTTTGTCTTCAACTTTGGCCTAACTTGGTTAACTAAAACAAGAATACTCTTGCATTTGTTTATCTTTCTCTGTTCTGTTCCTGAACACTTCCTTGCACTCGTATGCAATCAAAACAAAGGATGTTGATGGTAAAAATAATGTTGTTTAATATTTTCTATTTTAGTTCTGTATCTTCAGAAAACTTATAAAAATCTGAAAGATTCTTTAAAAAAATGCCTGGACAAAAGGAAGGCATTAACCCGATCTGGTGCAGCTGCCTCGACTCTGCCAACATGCAAATATTTTGAAGTCATGAAGTCTCTTCATGAGAAAACCTCAAATTTGCTGACACACAGCAACCTCGATATTTTGGACCAGCAACCGTTGGGTTTTGAGGTTCAGCACAGTCTTCAACGGGAAGTACTGCCATCTCCAATAATGAGTCTGCCCTCCCCTGCCCCATCAAATTGTTCTACCCTTATTTGTGACGAACCTCCGACAAAGCGAGCAAAAGGAAAAGAAGGAACTAACAGAAAAACGTTCGATGACACTTTTTTCAAGCAAATAGACAGCATGGATGAAAGGTTTCTCACTTCTATGCAGAAAGCAAATAAACCAGAGGAAAAGGATGAGGCGACCACATTTTTTCTGAGTCTTGTTCCTGCTCTTCAAGATTTGGATAAAAAAAAATTAAGGCTAGCCAAAATTAAAATACAGCAACCATTGATTGACTTAAAATATTCGGAAGAAGATAACTAAAATTTGATAAACTTAATCACTCAAACATGCAGAAATAAAAGTTGTGTTTACATTGTATATTCTCTATTTTGCTCTACCTACTATGTCCCACTGCCAGTGAACTGCTCCTTCATTATCAAAATAATCGAGAAACTCTTCTGTAACCCATTTTGCGTCCTTGCCAGAATTATTTGAAGCACCAAGGTTTCTTATTGAAGCTAAACCATTGGCATCATTTGTCTCTTGTCTCCAATTCCCAGGTTCCAATCCATTTGGCCCATCTTGTTCAACGAGTGTTTGTGGACAATAGAGTTTGGATCTACCTTTCTCATTTTCAACCATCAAGAAATTGTGTAGCGCAACAACAGCTTTCGTTATTGCTACACCTGGGCTACTATTGGTCTGTGAAACACACGGAACCGATTTGCACATATTCCGAAAGTGTTTTCTGTGACTCTTCTTGCACGACTTAACCTATAGTTAAATACCAGTTGCTTTTCTAGAAGTTTTGAATATGGATAAGGCTTCATCATATGTCGTTTGAGGGCAAAAGCATCATCACCGATAAATACATAGGGCAGCCATTTCGAAGAGCCAGAAATCTTAGTGTCATTAGGTGTTTGAAGAAGTTTATTTTCTATTGCGTAGCCTAATTTGCTGTTTGCGTAGACACTACCGTCGCTTTGCCGGCCACTATCACCTATGTCCACAAGGGTAAATATATAATTGGCATCACAAACGCCCAGTAGCACAATACTATGTGTTTTTTTGTAATTAAAAAAATTGGACCCTTGTTTGGCTGGAGCATACATCACCACGTGTTTTCCATCTATTGCACCAAGGGCATTCGGGAAATTCCATCGTGACTCAAATTCGTCAGCAGTTTTCTTCCAAGCAGCTGCTCTGCAGGGATTGGAAACGAAACAAGCTTCCTTCAGCCTGTTCCAAAGTACAGTACATGTTTCAGAAATTATACTCCCAACAGTGGTTGCGCTAGCAGCAATTGTGGCATGAGAATCACCTGTTGCCAAATATCTTAAAGTCACTACAAGTCTTTGGTCTGCACTTATAGGTTCTCGCATTTTCGTTACCTTCTTTGTAATATCAGGGGCTACTAGCTTTAGTAAGTTTTCTAATGTTTGTGGAAGCATGCGAAAATATCAAAAAAACATCTCATTTTGATTCCTTTCGTTGTAAAGTTTGCGAACCCAAAACCTTCGAGATCTATTCTTATTATTTGAGTATGTCTTGACGCCACAAATACAGCAAACGCATTCTTCTTCGAAAAATGTAATATAGTCAGTATGCTTGGTTGAGAGCCACCATTTTTTTTGTGTCTGTTTCTAATCTTTCTTCGCTTGATGTAGTGGAGATGGGTGTATAAAATCGTACAAAAAATCGTCGCGAATTTTTAGGACGATCGTCATAAAAATCGTCTAGTGGAGATCGACCTTTAGTAAAATAATTATTTTCTGGCACTGCAAAGTGTCTCCAGAAACCTAGATACTGTTAAAATATTTCCTTACATGTGCTCTAAACACAACTAAAATATGTAGCATCTTGTCCACACGAACAACATAAAGGCAGATCATTTCAATTGCAAAAATTAGTAAGCCTCACCATGTTTGGCTGCAGCAAAACAACATATGCACCATTGCAGAGGTTGCACGTTTTTGTTTGTGAAGGGCAGAAGGATCATAGGCAGTTCCGAATCAACTCTTCTCGCTCACAGGTGGTCACATCATGGCGAAATATTCTAATCACATAAATTTAAATGAAACGACCCCCAACTGATTTGATTTTTATTTTCAGCAACATGGTCGCGAAATTGCTACAATTTCAGGGTGTCTGCTGTATAGCGAACATACTCTAAATTGAAAGGAGTATAAGAATCTTGAACTAACCTGGCATTTGAAAGATAATGAGCACTTTTTTAGAAAAGGCCTACCTGAAAACAAAGATACAAAAGGTATACTTGAAAACGTTGGACAAAGAAGTAGTGGATCAAACAGATGGGAAGCAACATTGTTGCAGTTGCAATTAGTTGTGAGATTTTGTGAAACATAGTGGAGGTCCTTTGCTGGTCGTCTCATAAAGATATGTACCTGAACTGTCTGGACTGGTCCTAGCCTCGAAATAAATAGTACATTTTTCTTTTCATTAATAAACATCTTGCATAAAAAAGCAGAAAAAATCTAACCTACCTTTTATATATGTTAAGTGTAACTTCAATGGAGATTGCATTTTTAGGATATAATCAAAATGCAACAGAAAGTTTTCGAACAAAAAACCATATCTCACCTTATACACAGAATGGGCATTCAAATCATGTGTTGTCGTTTCTTTATGATGGGCCAACTGAATTGGAAGTAGTGTGAATTTGCTATTTGCTCATATTCGAGTTTCCCATTAAAAATCATGTGGTGCATTGATTTTATCTTTGTTATTTAATTTAACTTGACCTACATTTGCGTCAATACTTTGTGTGATGATGATGGTGTTGTGTTGTGAAAATTGACGTTATCAAGATGCATCTAAAAGGGCCGCCATTGACAGGCCTTAACAATCTTGAGGAATGATATATTTTGGGTCTTGGGCAGGATTGCCAGATCGGAATCTAAAATAATTCTAAATTGAGGTTCAAAAGATCCCATAATTCAATGTTTTTTCTCAAAAAATCCCAAGGCTTTTGGTTTCTTTAAAGATGACGTCAATATCAATTTGGAAGAGGTTTTCGCTGCTATTTGTTCCCGAATTTCACATGTAGAAACCAAACACTGAATTATATTTGCGGATGTTAGGGTTAGGATGAGAGGTCAATGAATAACTTCTAACCATTTTATGTAGGACCAATAATTACCAGTAAAGTATACTAATAAGGACAAAATAACAAACTCAAACAAATTATTTTAAAGTGCCACTGACATGAAAAATAAAAAAATATTCGAAATCGATTTATGAGCTGATACGAACAAGTAAACAACGCTGAATCGAATGGTGTAATTGCAAAGGGATATTGTATCTTAAGCTGCGTTTTTTTAATCCCTAAATTGTCGATTTTCGTGACTCTTTGTTCGAATAAAAATACGCAGTCAAAGAGGAATTTGAGGAATTCGTGACGTATTGCGTTGGACTCATCGACGATCGTAGTTAGATTACCACAGTGAAAGCACTGTGGCTAAGCATGGCGGACGCGAAGAAACGACCAAGAGGGTGGAAATATTGTTGTGCTGGTGGAGCTAGTGGCATCAGCTGTAAGAATAGCAGTCATACTCCAGGCATTTCGATGCACAACTTCCCAAAGAATAAAAAGCAGCGGAAATCCTGGGTACAGTTTGTGAGGAGGCATCGTGCCGGTTTCACACCTTCATCTTCTTCGGCCTTGTGTTCCATTCATTTTACCCCAACGGATTTTGTTAGGAGAGTGGACATCAGCTTGGAAAGCACCACGCCAGACATGACAAGACAACGAAGACTAGAAATTGGCGTTGTTCATTCTGTTGATGCAGCTGGCAGTGCTCCCTCAATTGTTATTTCTGTGCGGATCGAAGGCGACAGGGGAGAGAGGTAGGATGAATAGGCCTAAATAGGTCTAAGTTCTTTCCTCAAGTTTTTTGGTGATGGGGACTCTTATCACCAAATCCCTCGTACATGCCTTTAGGAATAAACTAACTCATCTTGTTTTGGTATTCGAAGACCTTTGATTGTACACATATGGATCTAAATCATTTGCCAGGCAAGGGCTTTGATCTTAAAAGTGCTTCTGATTTACTTCCGCATGCACCCCAAGTCTTAGTTTCTTATTAGAAAAATACATTTGTATGCTTGACCTTGTATCATATACTTATCAGGCTGTCTGTCAACCTGAAGCTAAGATGGACACTTAATCATCAGCTGCAGAGGTTTCTGATTTTTGTACAGCAGACATAAGCAGTGTCACAGTAGATCCTATCCAAGAGTCTGTAGTTCCACAACCAGAGGACCACCATACCCATTTCAGAGCAGTGTAAAAGATGCAGCATTCTATCCAAAAAGCTGGCATATTATCAAAAAGACAATAGTAGATTGAAGAAAGAAATAAGAGAGCTGAAGAAGCCATTGCCAAGAGTATGTATCATTTTGCATAGGGTCTGCATGAGTTAATTGGTTAGGGCAGAGGTCAAAATCAACATTCACTGCATCAAAGAAGGAAGTTGAAAGGGTTATTACTACAGGAAATCTGCGAACAAACTTTTGCAAAATTTAACCAGGTTTAACCTGACTCAATTTACCACCAAACTTATCCAGTTTATCCCAATATACCCTTCTCGCTGTAATTCCAACTGGAAAATGGCAAGAAATTAGGAAAGGAACATCTGCTGTGTCATTTTTTGATTCACAAAATATATTTTGAAGTGAGAGTATGTGACCATGAATCACTTAGTCCATGTCACTCGTTTTCTTATGCATTATTTTAATTTTGCAGGATTCATATCAGGTTGAAGATGATGATATCATTGAAATATCAGGATATGAAGATGGATCCATAGAAATGGCAAGCACTGATGAGGATGAAGATGAGGAAAATCTTAAAATCTTAGAGACAAGCATAAATATTGAAGACAGTGATGATAGTGAATTGGAAATGTTTAGTGAGGAAGAGGAGCCACCAGTAAAAACAAGTAGCCCAAAAAATAAAAGCAGCAACACTATCCAGTAAGTGTAAAACCAGCCAATTTTTCCCTATTAGAAAATTCATAAAAAATTGGCAGACTGCACACAATTAAAGATATCAGATTTTGCTTAGAAACTTGTTAGAGCCTTTTCAAGTGTATTCAATGTTCCTATTCCTGGAAATTTATGCCTTTTCAAGGAAACTAGAAATAACTAATTTAACCTACTATTTTATTACAGGGTTGATGAAAAAATACCAAGATGAAAAATAGTTCATCGTTTTTCAGTCCATGCTTATCTCACTGTTCACAATTAGTCCATACGCTGAGGCCGATTCGTAAGAATTTTTTGCCCCCTAAATCACCTTGCACCATCATCAACTACCTCATTTGAAGATCCAAAAAACCGAGGGTGGACATCTGGGGGCGTGGTAGGTCCTTCACAAATGACCTTTAAAGTTGAC
>JAACYV020023348.1:0-15627 GCA_009936425.2 Chrysaora fuscescens
ATGGCTTTTAAGGAGGTAAATGGATATAACAAGTAGATTGGTTTATAAAACTTTGAAAAAATGGTTGTAAAAAAAAAATATATTCTTGCAACGCCAGGGTATTCTGTGAATACCCTGAATACCCGGACGGACCGCCACTGGTATTATGTTGTTCAACCATATGTTTGTAAAACACAGAGTTTTGTCATTGTTTTCATATTTCATTATATGAAAATGCTGACGGCATTATAAAGCATGCAGCCTTCGCTGATGACATCGGAGGAGAAGGAAAGCTTCACGTTTTAAGATCTTGGTGGAATTGTATTGTTGAATGTGGTCCATAACTAGGCTACTAGCTACGATTTGCTTCTCCTATTTTTTGGTCCCTAGTACATGCAGAGTATTCTAAATCACGCTCTATAACATCTGAGCTAGCTAACCGTATAAAAGAGCAAGAAAAACATCTGCGACTAGACATGAACAACATGAAAAGTGGGATTTTCAGATTTCATCAAGCAACGAGAAGATCATAACATCGCACCTCGGAGCCAACTTCGTGACCACATTGCAAAGGAGCATTTCATTCTCCACAAGCGTGAATTCTACGATGCAATCCACTTTTGGTTAAGATGGCCATTGAAATATCTGCCATATTCTTGTCCATTTGGTAAGAAATTTGATGTTGATCACGCTATGTCTTGCGCTAAAGATGGATTCAAACATCAAGGTTATGACGAAAAACGTGATCGGTTTGTTCATCTGATGAAAAAAGCATACATTGATGCAAAGATTGAGCCTCATTTACAGCCGATAACTGGTGAAAATCTACCAAGTAATGCAAATGGTTCTCTCAAAGCTCTTCTTTCATATACTTTCGTTAGGCCATAACATAAAATGATTTCAGTGAAGGTGGGAGCAGTTACAAGTCATTGTCTTTGGGGGAAATTGAATAACTAAAAATCGCCCTCACCCCCAAACAATTTTTTCAGACAATATTTGGACAGTAAGGGACTATTAAAATTAACATTGAACAGAAACAAAAACCAATTTATAAAAAGACATTGTGCATCGGGCTACATTTTGAGACTATTTAGAAATTCATAATTCTGGGGGTTGGCTGATGGCTACTAACTACTTTTATGCATGTCCCTAATTAACTCATTTACATGTCCCCCCTCCCCCCACAATTAAGTTATGACCTCAAAATGCAAATAGTTTTTGTTCCGGTTTAATTTTGGTTTTATTGAAATTGTTTGGATATGTTTGAATTTTGTTCTCGTTCTGAATTTTGACTTGGATATTAATCTGAATCTAACCTGGGGAAATGAAAGCGTCAATCGAGCATCAGATTACTTCAGATTACTGGACTGTCTGTGCCGTGCCTCCAGTTTCCTGATTCAACTCTGGGTTCAAAACTGAATTCGGTTCTGGATAGGGTCTTGCTTTATAGAATAATAACGGCGAGGAGATTTCTATAAAATAATAAAATTTAGTAGATAAAGAGTTGCTCTACTACTTTCTTTATTTTGTGGTGTTTTAAGTAAGAGTTTATCGAAAATTTTATTCTTGAATTACAGCTTCTACACTGCATTCCAAGGCCCCCAATCAAAATCAAGGGTGCTCATTAATCACAATCTACCTTTCAGGTAGCTTAAAATAAGTCGAACATCTACTAAAGGACTTTATAGCTGCTATAAGTTGAATCGCCATCAAACTGCACCGCAGGTTTGTTTGATTGTAGCATTCAATATTTGAGGATAAACAACATACACATACCCAGTGGTGATTTCTAGGGGCTTTAGGGGCAAAGTCCCCTTGGTGAAATATTTATTTATTTTCGGGGGGCCAGCCTCCTTTAGCGACTTTGAATTGATGGTGCCTTTGAAAAATCATGTCCTTAAATCTCAATATGCCTTATTTGAAAAAATTTGACGAACAGTAGAGTGCTCATCAATTGCAAAAGACCAGGCGGAAAATAGGGGAATGGTCACCCGAGAGCGAAATTTAGGGGACTCAGTGCGTTTGGTCAATTCAAGGCTGCTGATTTCGAAAATCGATGTTATACGGGGATTTAGGGGGGCCATCAACCTCGTTTTCACGTTTGAAGTCGCGTTGTTTTGTAGATGAATGAAACCAACGAGAAAATAGTTTTAAATCGAGATAGATAAAATTTTAAAGTAGATTAAGCATCTTTGCTGATCATCAATGTTGGAAATTGGGACTGTTAAGGGGGCCAACAGCCTCATTTTCATGATAATGAAATTCCGTAATTGTACAATTTCTATCTCTCGAGGGACATCTTAAAAGGCCCAAATGCATAAGAATATGTTGGACCTAAAATTGTCCTCCAAAAGGGCTATGCAGCGCTGTTTTATCACTAACTGATATACAACACTAATGGTAGTGCTAGCAGATCAACTAAACAAAGTCAGTTCATTTTAAACTTCTTGTAAAACGTCTTCAGAGTCACTGTACTCGTCACTCTCAGTTTCCAGCTCTTCATTGACTTCAGCTTGTTTGAGCAAAAGCTCCAAGGTATCTTCTGGTTAGCAGGATCACATCAACGAACCGATCCTGCTTCATCTCAAACATCATCTAATGGGACGTCCAACTGAAGCATAAAATCATCAGCTTGCCTGAAAATCATAGCGACATGAATATGGCGCCTGATGCTTTGACAAAGCTGCACAATTTGGTGTCTGACTATCCCGTAGAGCAAAAGGTCAGCAGATTCTTGTTGAGTATGGAGGCTAGGGGAAAAGATCGAATGGATGAATTTAAAGTCAGTTTGACAAAGAGCACTACAGAAGTTTTCTTTGGTCCTATCAAGAGAGTCTCTGACAACCTACAAGGATTCATCAGTGAAGACTAGGCTGACCTTTCAAAGAGTCCAACTTTCAAAGGGTCATTTTGGCATTCTAGTTTCACACTCGAACAAGCACGTGGCTGCATAGATCTTGAGACAACTCTATAACTTTAATTTGCACCCGTATCCATGCCTCTCAGCACAGCAGATGCTGCCATCATGAAGACCATTACAAGCGAATTATTAAATTGCTACCATTAGTGACCTTACAATCGTTAGCCCAGATGAACTATCACATGCGGAGAAATTGAACACGTACTGCTTGGACCTTGCCCCACGAAGTTTGCACCTAGCCACACGAAGTTTGATTAGCCCTACATCTACAATCAGACGAATTGCGACCAAAACCTTTTTAGCCCGGTAAACGAAAATAGCTTTTGTCTGTGACACATACAAGGACTACAGCATTAAGGGTCGTGAAAGAGTTGAGAGAGGTGTAAGTGAGATATACGTATTGTGTCCCGTCAAGTGCCGTATTGATAAGTCCCATCAAGTGCCATATTGTTTCAATAGCTTCTCTGTAATGGAGAAGACAAATAAATGCTGTTTAAACTTCTTCAGCTTGCAAAAGTTGATGATCTTAGCCAACTATTTAGCCGAACAATTATAATTTGAAACATAATTCATTGTACACAAATTACAGAGGATCATGTTAAAGTTCTCGAGAACTGGGCTAGTAACACGAAGTTGGTGGCGTTGGTTAAAGCCAGAAACCTTTCGTCTGATGATGCTGTCAATATATCATCTGATGATGCTGTCAACCTTCCTCTGGAGACATCGACATTCTGGCATTGTTCTTTTCACACGAATTCGGCGGTACGAGGATTCTCATGGATAATGGCACTAGAAACAAATTAAGATATCGACATGAAACATCAACCCTCGAGATCGAGAAAAAGAGAGCACTACCTGACCTACACACTTTTTCTAGCAGCAACTGTTTCCAGTTTTTCAGAAAGGGGAAGCAAGCATTTTGGAGGCGGTGCTGAAAAAAGCTGCATTTAACAGCCAATTTACTGAGTCCGGAAACTACTGTTAAATTTCAGACGGTCTCGTCAATGGTTTAGGTATTGACTATGGTTTAGAGAAGTTTGTGGGTGTGTGTTAAATGAAAACCAGAGAATACCGTCCGTGAATCTGCTAGGACACAAGTTGTTGGTGCATGAGTTCGAAAGAGAAAAGAATATCCTCGTTGTCAGTCTCCTGCAAACATGTAAAGAAAACCTTTAGGCTTCATATTCTGCGTGCAAACTTCATAGCTATGATTTTCAGGCAATCTGATGATTTTATGCTTCAGTTGGACGTCCCAGTAGATGATGTTTCAGGTGAAGCAGGATAGGTTCGTTGATGTGATACCTGCTAACCAGAAGATACCTTGGAGCTTTTGCTCAAACAAGCTGAAGTCAACGAAGAGCTGGAAACCGAGAGTGACGAATACAGTGACTCTCAAGACGCTTTTGAAGGACTTTGAACCGAACAGACTTTGTGTAGATGATCTGCTAGCATTACCATAAGTGTTGTATATCAGTAAGTGATAAAACAGCGCTGCATAGCCCTTATGGAGGACAATTGTAGGTCCAACATATTCTTATGAATTTGGGCCTTTTAAGATGTCCCTCGAGAGATAGAAATTGTACAATTACGGAATTTCATTATCATGAAAATGAGGCTGTTGGCCCCCTTAACAGTCCTAAATTCAATTTCCAACATTGATGATCAGCAAAGATGCTTAATCTACTCTAAAATTTTATCTATCTCGATTTAAAACTATTTTCTCGTTGGTTTCATTCATCTACAAAAAAACGAGACTTCAAACACGAAAACGAGGCTGATGGCCCATTTAAATCCTCGTATAACATCGATTTCCGAAATCAGCACCCTCGAATTGACCAAACGCCCTCGGGTGACCATTCCCCTATTCTCCGCCTGGTCTACATTGGCACGCGAAAGAAAGATAGAGTTGTCAAAAAAATTACGACTTTCATTTTCTTGAGCTCATGTTCAAATAACTCTGACAAAACTTAACAAAAATGTTCTGTTCTGTTTGTTTAATCATGTTTTGTTTTCTGGCTTTGTTAAGATGGTATATTTGAATTTTTAATGTTTATTATGACTTTCTTCATTGTTGTCAAGCTGTCACAATAGTTCTGTGAAGAAATAATCCTGACGGAGAAATAATTAAGATGTTACTCCTAGTTATTAAGCATCTTCCGAGACTGTAATGACATCCTTCATAATCATGACCTAAGTTGAAATTTTTACAATTTCAGGCCCATTATTTACATTGAAAGAAAAATCCTTCACCGATGACTAAAACTTTTCCGTTGATTTGAAAGAAATCAACTATCAAAATATATAAAAGTTCGTGCGAAAGGTTGCCATGATTTCCATTATAGCTAATAAAAAGGTTGATAAATATACCAGGAAAGCATAGAAAAGGGGATATTTAATCTTTTAATAAAGGATTTGAGACGGTTTTATCATGGTTATTTTTTCACAGACAGCATACGAAAGGTTGCTTTCATATATAGGTGAGTTTTTAACGAAGCGAGAGACAAATATGCGTGAACCAATTGCTCAATACGTACGAGCTCCACAAACTGCTGAAGAATGGGGAAATCTCTCCCAGACATTTGAAGAAAATGTAAGTCTTCTGCTCGTAGTTTCATATAACTTCAACGATAAAAAACGCGTAGTATTGTGTCATTAGGTGTGTGCAATGGCAACTACGAATTATCTAGGTAGATGTAGGCGATGCTGGAAGGCAAAGTGACGGTAGCGTTTATGCAAACTGTAAACTTTGTTCTGCTGTCGAGAATAGCACCTTAAAATTTCCGCTGCCCTACAAAATCAAATATTAAACAGAAGATTAGTCATTCGCGTTCTCGCTGACGATGCTGTTGGCTTAAAGTCTAAACTTTTAAAGCCATACCATGGACAGAATTTGACAGAAGGTGAAAGAATCGTCAATTACAGACTCAAGGACGAAGAATAATCGAAGACTCCTTTGGTATAGCAGCATCAAGATTTAAGATTTTGAAAGACCCATTGAGGCAAAGGTTGACACTGTGAAGCAAATAACAAAAGCTGTACTCATGTTGCATTATTTTTCAATGGCTAGAAGGTCGGTAAAAGATACGGACTTGAATTGGAATCAAGCTTCTGCAAAACAAGGACTCAGGAACTTGGCTATGATTGTCAACAGTTTTCGATGGCTTATTTTCCTCCATGCTGTCCAATGTTGGAATCGGCATGTTGTCACCTTTGCATACTAAAAGCCGACCCCCCTTTTGGGCATTTTGAACTTTTAATTTGCGCTTTTATTTTTTTTATCCGATTTTATTTTGGTGAACGGCATTATCTCCGTAGTTTGATACTCAATTTTATCTAGACCAAGGCTGGATGAAGTTTAGGCAGTAATCTTGATGTTGCTTCTTGCTGGCTAAGCCTAACTGCTTTGGGATTTTCTCAAAATTACTTTCTCTCTTAAAGGCAGTTTGAGCTTGAACAATCCAACATTTTGTTGCAATAATGATTTCCTTCAAATTCATTGAACTGCTATCTATCTCATGCTTTGTTATTTTAGCCTTCAAATTGCGAATAAAACGAAAGACATAAGCAGTAGCTGACAATAATCTATTTAATCAGCCAAACTTATCAAATTCGATAACTGAATATATACCTCAGACCTTCTTATTGTTGCAACAAAAGTATTAATGTTTCTTTGCAACTACAATACAAATAATACTTACTTAGATGGGAAAAATATTGTGGTGAAAAGAAAATTAATCCACGTGCGCAACCGTAATTGATGGCATTAATTTTTGAGCGAGTTGTATCATCAAGGATTATCTTATAGCTCAATAAATACTGCGTGGTTCAAACTCTCTGCAATAATTCGATTTTAGGAAATGTAAATTTTTGCAACAATGCCATAGTGACTCGATTTATGAGAGGTGTATTCTTCTATAGACCCTCTCTACCACGGTAAGGTGAGATATGGGATGTCTCATTGGTACTTAATCACATAAAGAAGTGGCAACCATTAGCAGATATTGAACTGAAAACACTGATATTGAAAACTGTTACTTTGATAGCGCTAACGTCTAGAAAAAGATGTCCGACTTTGCATGCTTTGTAGATTGATAATTTGACGGTTACTACAAGTTACTGCAATTTTGAATCGCACAACTTTTGAAAACATCAAAACCAAATAATCATTTTTGACAGTTGAAGTTTATTACATATGTTCCTGATAAGAGCTTGTGTGGTGTTACATGCCTTAAAGAATATTCAAATAGAACTGAATCTTTGCATTCAGGGTGCAAAAGTCTGTTCATTAGCTATGTTAAGCCACAAACATTTTTGCCTTAAGAAAGCAAAGTTTGGCCTGAGGAAAAGAGTATCGCCCTGAGAAAAAAACAGTTGCAAAAACCTGTTTGCTACAAAGAAAAATAAGTAGGTATAAAAATCGGCAAGAACTTAACTTTTCGAAAATACCAATAGAATCTAAGTAATAATCTAATTGTCTTTAGTAATTCAAAAATTGGCCGGCAAAAAAACACTCTCAAAATTGAAAAAAAAACGACCTGTGTTAGCCTGAAAAAGAATATGGTATTTGAATTTTGTATTTCCATCCGTCACAGAAGGATTGTCAAGAAAGTAAACTCCTTGTTTGCTGTATTTAACCCATTGCTTTTCCGCAACCTAAAACAGGAAAATAAAATACAGTTGACCGGTTTTTTTATTTGATGCTTCTTAGATTAGTTTTCAAGCTATGTTTGAGTTAAGCTTTTCACAAGCCACAGCTATATGAGCAGAATCTTAAAAAATTAACAACTTTTACCAGATAGCCTGTTGTCCAACTGTGATTCTCCTCAAAATAGAAGTCGACCCATGTCACTAAGGCATTGCATTCACCAGTCCTGCATATCAAGAAGTAACTCAACATTGATAGTGTTCATCGTTTAAAGTTTCTACAATGCTTAAGGAAGAAACAAAGAGCAAAGTATCTACGCTATCAAAGGTTATTAAACTGTTTAAACGAAAACTATTTAAGTCAAAACAAAAAGTGAAAGTACGTTAAATGGGCGTACTTATTGTTATCTAATACTGTTAAAAAGAGTTATTCAATATCACTTTGGCCCGCTTTACATTTGTTCAATAAATGTGGTCTTAGTAGTACAACAGACCACTTTTCAAAACAGCATATACAACATAAAAAAGAAAATGAAGTCACCTAAAACCGTGTATGATTCCATCAAAAACGATATCAGTAGATGGGACAGGCTTGATGAATTCGAATGAAGAAACATCTTTGATCTCTGAAAGAATCTTGCATTCATACTCCCAGACAGAAAAAGGCTCAGCCTCATACAGTAGACCACAGCTGTCACTATAACTTGGCACAAGAGCTTCCTGTAATGCAATTTATACTAAATACTGTAATTTAGATAATGGAATTTGTGCGCGAAACTATTAAGACTTATTAGATTATTCATGATTTATGTTGCTACAATTGTCACACAATTCAATGTCAACACAACAAGTTCATAAACAATTTCAAAAATAAGACATCGCAAAAAAATCATCGTTGCTAAAGGTATTCTAACGTTTCACATACCTTAATTAATTCATCAAAAGCTTTCATCTTAAATTGTTCTACTTTCCTCACCGGCGACTTAACTTTCCATAATTCCTTAAATTGCACTGAAAAAATAGCTAAACGGCTTACTAGCTGATAGAAAATATATAACAGCAAAAGCTTCTATCAGAAAAAATCAAGATGAATCGAAAATATGCTAGATTAAAGTATTCAATAAATATCATTCAACCAAATTTGAGCAACGTCCTACTAGAACTTACTTTATAGCAGTCTGCATGTTGGAGAAAAGATCAGCATAAAGAAACTTGTTGTATTAGGTCGACAAAATTCACACATATTTCTATTACCTGCTGCTACTTTTAAGATGGCTCTCCCAGGCAATATAATAGGTACACTTCTGACGCTTGATAAAATAGGTGAGATTTGATACCAAAATGAAAAATGATGCCAAGGAAGAAGGCTGCTTGAAAAAAATGGCTCTGCCATAATAACTTCTATCTGTTGAAAAAAATATTAAACAAATAAAGCCGTTTTCTTGTAAATTTTGATAGTTTTAGCTTTGACAGTGAAAAGCGTTTACAGTTACTTTTACAACATACTAAACTTTGCGAAGCACTAGGGATAGATTATAATGCAGTTTGTTAAATTGGAATTTGTTCTTAAAGGATTTGTGCCCCCTAAATTGGTGCCAAATTATTTTTACTTAATCTTGTCAATAATTGCTATATGAATGTGTCTACAGTATAATTTCTTTCTTTCTGACGGACCTTTCATAACTTTCTCCGATCATACCACTGCATTTGAAATTTTGCCGGGAAGGCATCACGTGACGCTATGAGGTAGAAGTTGACTACAAAGTATAGCCTAATAATAAAAAAGAACACTTGCAAATCTTTCTATTGCTGAATACAGGAAGCAAATATTGAACTTAAAATATTTGAAAATAGTTTATTGAAGGTTTTTAATGTAATGAAATATATATGCTTCACTGTGTTTCTCACGCGCTTATCGTAATTATTAGAGTTGGTCATAGAGTATAAGTCAATGATTCTGCCAAGAGAATAATTTATGGCGTCTCTCTCGCATATTTTCAAATTTCTTCATGAATCATACAAAAGATCACCAGATTTAAGAAAAAGCATCGATATCACCTTGAAAGCAGAGCTCTTGCCGGATGCCGTTCCAACTCCAGTACTCACTTAAAACTGGTTATTGTTTAGATTTGAATTAGTTACCAGACTACTTCCGTTAAAGCGTTTCAGAAGCACGTGCGCAAGCTTAAGAGCTTAAGAGCACGTATTAAGTTTAAATTGGCAGTTGAGTCAGGTAGTTAAATGCTTTTCTGTAATGTTATATGTTCTTGTTATAAATGAATATAAAAATCCAAGTAGGTTGTATTACTGCCCTGACACATGCCTTCACAACACTGGTTTCCATATAATCACAAGGAGTCGCAGAGCGGCACAAGGAGTTGAAATTTTTATGAGCAGAAACCTCTCTGTGATTGCTCTATGCGACTCGTTGCGATTATATGGAAACCAGGCTTTCCTCGTGTGGTCGCTGAGTCCAATCAGTCAAAATTTTTTTTTATAATTTTAATATGTACATATTGTGAGTACATATCATTGCTCATGTTGATACGGCATGACTTCGAGATATGGTTTTATGAATCTTAAAAATCCGTTTCAAAATCTGAATTTTCGTACGACAGAATGTCGACAGATTTCAATGGACCACAAATCTCGACACGTCAAATTATACGTCACAGAAAAACGTGCGAAAATTGCGCACCGAGCGCACTTCGAATAAATTTTTGATCTTAAAATTTTGAATAATTGCACCTGGCCATATTTACATCGTTAAAGTAAATAACCAAGTGGGGGAGGATAGGTTGCACAAATCCTTTTAAGCTTTTTTATGATTGAATATGCACACCAGATGCTTAAATGTTTTAGTAAGAAGCAGATATGATAATATCTTTTAAAAACCAAAGATTAGGGTCACTCACATCAATTTGACCAGGAGCTTGCAAAAGAGATTCTTTAACATTTTCCATGCTGATAATGCGTAGCTTATCGCCAAAACCATTTAGAGCAGCCAACTAAGAAACAACAAATACAACTAAATGGAATAACTAACCAGTGTGTTAAGCAATTATTGAAAACGGTGTTATTGTCAAAAACAAACTATCGCACGGAGTATAATGTCGTTCGGGGTATAGTGTTGTCATATAGTGTCAGACAAGTACACGTAGCCTTAGACGGGGCGTTCGAGGCGCCTAGGGCCGTTCAGAGAGAAAGAGCAGAACACAAAAAGGAAAAGTAATGATATTACACAATTATACAAAAAGCAAAGCAAATTCAAAGTGTATCGTACACGTTATCATGTGTTTTTCATTCACTGTATGAAATGAAGCGACGAATTAATGCACACTCTATGTTTAATACTACTTTAATAGTTTAAAACTTAATAATAATCTCACTTTAAGCTTGAGACTTTCCTTAAAATGATTGACACTTTCCTTATAATAAGTTTGAAAGAAGAAAACTAAAGCATTTGCGCGCTCTCCAAGGATAAACTTCATGACGAGGTGGGTGGCCATCTGCATGCGACACTGATTCAAGAAATATTTTACAAAGAAAAAAGTAGTTACCTCTGCGACAACATTTTTAGATGTATCCGAGCATTCAATGTAGGATACCTATATATGCCAAATATATGCAAATATGTATGTATAACATGAAAATTATTTAGCAAGTGTCACACAGATATCAAAAGTATTTACCAGTATTAATAGATATGAATATATAAAATACAAACTATTTATATGTAATACACATATAGATATATAATATATACTATTCATAAGTATTATCAATATTATTTTGTAAATGCGCAGATAAAACCTACAGCTCAGGTGAAACAACTATTTCAGTACAGTAAGTTGTGCTTTACTTAAGTTTTGTTCATATTAATTCTAATTATCATTTTATTTTGAGTAAAAAGCACGTAGCTATGCATAACGTAACTATGTAAGTTAAGGTATTAGAGAACGGAACCACAACGGCTCATATGCATTGAAAACATAGAAGTACAATGTTTTCACTATTCTACACAAGTATCAAGAAGGTTATAAACGGCCACATACACAGGTTATTTGTGATGGTAGCTTTGAAGATGAAACACAAATTTACTGTGCCAAAAAACTGCAATAAGGTGTGCAACAGCTTTCAATGTTAATTCAAAGACAAGATAAAACGCATGTTAACATATATTTTGGTAGTTTTCTGAAAAAAGTTGATACAAATAACCTTGTGAAACAGGCTTGCAGCAAAGATGGGCAGCAAAGACACATCCCCAATGACAAGGCAGTGGTCAAATCGTTTGAGCTACATTAAGGTATATAAATGTTTCAGTAAGGAGAAATTGACAAAATATGAGTAAGGTGTGACGTCACTATCAACGTCACTCTCCATGATATTATATCAAAACATCCAAAAAATTAACTACGGGTTATCTCGAAAGTACACGGCAATTTTCATTTCGCTTGAGACTTTAGGAAAGGGAGGATGACACTGGTTACACATAATAACTTCAATTGAATCATCAATCTTTATCCTAAATTTCGCTAGTTTTAATTTAGCCAAACTAAAAAAATGCTAGATTCCAGTTTATTACCTTTTTTAATGAAGCGGAGAGTGTTTTCCATATCAATATATCGTTGTTCATTACGAATCTCTCTCTACTCCAGGAGGTGTGAAGACCACAAGAGCACACTGGTCTCTGACTAATGGATTCTGAGGAGATACTGGCAAAGAAATTAAAATTTGAAATAAATCTGTTCCAAATTGTTGAAAATATGTTGTCAAAGCAGATGAACTGCGTAACATTTATAGTGGCAAGCACGGTTGGTTCCCAAAATCAAATTCGAGCTGATTACATTTAAATGAACATGGCAAAACAAGACACAAACAGTTCTTCGAACAAAAACTTCGAACAGTGTAAATAAAATCTTTCTACAAAACAATGATGAAAAAAGAGAATATATAGTACTCAAATTTTTTTAGAAATCCAGAATGGATAGTCTTTTGCATTTCTTACCCCCCAAATCACAACAATGTTTTCACAGCAAAAAGCAAAGTGCCACTCAAAACTCATCTACTCAAAAAGTTATGATATAATCTTGATGGTTGGAAATGTTAACATGGACCGAATTCTCCCATAATGGAGCCCGTCATAATCATGATCCATATATCTGTTGTGTTGTTGTTCTCGCATTGGTATTCACGCTACTTATAGGTTCCTATGATACGAGTTTTTAGGAGGACCAAGTCTAAGGTAGAGCATGGGGGAGTTTTTCGTTATTATAAGAGATGGCAGTCAAGGATTGTGCCAACAGAATGATTTATTGTGTCTCACTCGTATATATGTTTTGGTTACAACTTCATTGGTTATTTGTTAATTTTTCTACCTTCTATTCTACTCTATGTGATTTATTTAATCAGGCTCTGTTACTGTTGTTGATATCGTGTTTTTTTTGCTTGACGTCTGGAATGCAGCTACTATCGCACGAAAAGGGAAAGCACAACTTGACTTCTGAAAAGGCAATTAACGCCCACTTTAGCCTAAGTAAGGCGTAGCTACGTAAAACAGTATGCCGGTAAACACAAAGACGTTACAAAAAATTGCCAGTATGGGGTCGTATCTTGCAATTCATGTATTAATAAAATGAAAGCAGCGACCCATATAATAGCTAACTCGCAAACGTTTTCAAACTTTCAGTCTATTGGTATTATTACATTGTCCATACTTTCAGTCTTAACTCGGGTACGCTGTCGTATATCATTCTTCATTCTATTTATAATATTTTGTTGTCCATACTTTCATTTTAGTTGTATTCTTTCATTGTTCATACTTAACTCGGATACGATTTCATATATCATTCTTCAAACTTTCATGATATTTATATTGTTTCGTTGTCCATACCTTCAATATATTTTTATCCTTTAATTTTAATTAACTATATTTAACCCCCTGGGTGCACGGGAGCAGCATATAGAAACATAGAAATGCATATCAAAGAGGAAGTGTAATGATTTTTTCAAAATTTGATGGTAGCTTTTACGTAGGCTACTTTTGCGCGGGAAGAAATTTTCACGATTTTCGCCTAAATCGCGAAAGTTTTATCCGTAAAACTTCCTGAACTACGAAATTTGCGAAAGTGTATTCTCGCAAAATATCCAAATTTCAAATGCGCAAAAAGTTCAATTTGCAATACTGGATTCCAGTTGCAATACTGGATTCCAATTTGCAATACCAGGATTCCAAGAAAAGAAAGACGAAGAAAATGTAACTTTGATTTGTTAGTTTTCTTCATTCATTAATCAACTGCAATAGCATCTGTTCTAATTGTTTCCTTTTCTCTGTTTTGACTTTCCTCATGCTGGTAAACATAGTTCTTAGGTCTCTACTTTCACCATTATTTTTCTGGATGAAATTTATGTAGCACAATTTTTCTTTTTTGGCGGAGGACGTGATGCAGAAATTGTCTGCTAATATGTTTTGAAGGTTCCGACAATAACCTCATCGAAATTCGGGAAAATCATGAATTTTACTAAACGGGAAAGTTTATTCTCGCGAAATATCTTATTTAGCTTCTTTCGCAAAAGCTAATTCCAAAAATGTTGCATTTTCCTCGATTCGCGAAAGTTTTTCCAGCGAAAGTTTCTGTCCTACGTCAAGTAGGTCTACGATTTGCTGCGTACATTTTCAAAAATGCAGCGCTGTGCAATTTAGTTAAAAAAAATAGCTTGATCGAAATAGCTTGTTCACCTTTAAAAAATTGCTCTCTAGCTCTTTAACTCCAAAATTTACTTACTAGCCTACAGTGATTTGCCTGTTCGCTTGGTTTACTCGCGACTTCTCAAAAATATTGATTCCAAATATCAAATTAGTCCTTTTTGATATACTTAAATATCAGAATTTGTATTGTACAAATTAGGCAAGAAAAAAATCCATACAATGAATAAAATGTACTGTAATGACCTTTGTATCCATGATTTGAGCACTCAAAACAGCAAAAAAAAGAAGCAATTTGATGAAAATAATTGTTTTTCGTTGAAAATAACAGCATGGACCAACATATCAGGATTATTTACTATGATAGATAAAAACCATACAAAAAATGATCTTATAGGCCAAGCTTGAACTATAAAAACACATTTGCTTCTGTTTTCAGGAATCTTCAGTTCATCTTGCTCATGCCAGTTCAACAGAAACACCAAATTCTTTGAGGCAAGGTGGTCTAAGATCAAGAATGATTTCTGTCAAATTTATATAGAATTTGTCAATGCTATAAATAAAATAAACCTGCAAGGAGATTACGATATTTGTTATTCTTGTGAATATTTTTGGCCAAATTTACCAAGGGATAAACGGCCGACATTTATAACTTGGGTTATAATGGTACTACAATTGCATGAAATTCTAAACAAGTGGTACGGTACTTACCAGTCTTCACTTTGACTATCATAATGGATAAACCAAAATAAGATGTCGTTGATACAGTATTCATCCAAGCAGAACAGATAATAGTTTCCTATCAGAATTACAAAAATTTCTCCGCAGACCTGTTTTTAATGCTGACTTTCAACCTGAAATTACTGAAATTCCTCATAAAAAATAAGTTCTTAGTAACACTATAGGTGATTTCCTTAATAAGCATGCCTGCTTAAGACAAATGAAGTTTAGGGAAAGTAATGCATCGTTTCTGAATAAAGATACTAAGAAATTGATCATGCTTAGGTTAAAAGACGAAAACTAAAAAAAGAGCAGACAAAAATTTGTCAAGTAAATCCGAACAACCAACGAAAAATTATCTCGGTAACCTCGCTGTAACAACAGATAAAACATTCGAGAGAACTAATCATCATCAGGTCAAGCAGATATCAACGTTTTGCATCAACGTTGAAAAATGTAAGTTCCCTTTGGTTTTTAATAATAGAACTTCGCTCATAATTTCATATCTGCTCTCCAAGAGTATCCAGGCTTTTTCCCCTGTATTTGCATTTCAGAAAGGTTATAGTACCCAGCATGCCCAGTACAGTACACAGTACGGTTACAGTACACAGTACGGTTACAGTACACAGTACGGTTACAGTACCCAGTACCCAGAATA
>JAACYV020023348.1:19742-30507 GCA_009936425.2 Chrysaora fuscescens
ATAGATAACCGTTTGAATAAACTTGTGAACCTCTCCCATGTCGCTATTACTAGGCATTTTTTCTTTTCAAAGGTTGTCAAGCAGTGTAAGGTATCGTGGGCTCTTAATGACTGTCTTCAGCAGCTTTACATTTCACACGTTGTACAAATAGGATGTAGTATCACATCCAGATAAAGCATGTAAAGCCGGTAGATGAAGCAAAATATCTCTTCCAAAATGTGAACAAATTTCTCCCACATTTTAAATTATCCAGCATCTGTTCTGAAGAACGATTTGTGATCTACATCCAGAAAAGCGAAAGCCCAAACCATCAATACAAGCACATCGGTACCTTTAAAATACAATGACAACATTCTGTTTAGACTCTACGGCATCCAAAGTTAGCCTCGTGTCGGCTTCTTCGTGATAACATTTCTCAATTTCTTGCACTTTTCCATTGCATACTTGAAATGTTGCATTACCTGCTGTGAAAACATGTGATATTGCACCAGTTTAGCATCCGTCTTCCCTTATAAATTGTGCAAAACAGTCTAATCAAAACTGTTCTCATGAACTCGTGCCATTTAAAACCTTGCAACATGTTTTGGTCGTATCCTTTCAAATTAACTTTTGGCCCAGACTCACCACGTTTCTTTCTGGTGTCGTTTTTCACACTTTTGCCAAGATAGGTGTCATTTACAATGTATTGTGTATAGTGTACTGTGTATTTCACTCGCATTCATCTAAGCTTTCGGAATAAGAAGTTCGATAAGGCTGTGCATCCACTCTCGGTAGTCATCCACTGCTACCATCCCATCTATTATCCAAACGGCAGACTTCGAAGGCACGTTTAAAGAACTGTCTTTGAGGCATTGTGACTCTTCGAACAAGAACCATTGCAAGGTCGCTTTGTCTGACTGACGCAGATTTGAATCAGCTTTAGTGATTCAAAGAGGAACAGTTGTAATGGGATGGGTACTTGACTCTTCCATGCTTTTAAAACAAGTCTGTCTTTCTTCCTTGATTACGATAGCTGCAGCAGGTGTCCGCTTTTCCAAACCTGTGTTCAGCTTTGTCTGCTTGATTGGCGCGAAGAAGTCGACGCTGCCAGTCATCAGGCGATCATCTATCAACCGAAGCATTTTCTCTTTTCACATGATCGGCGCTAAAAGGAGGCCATTAGCAATTTCGGGATTCAATTCGTTGCCAGTTGAAATTGATTATGCGGGAGCGTCAGCAAATATTTTGGTGCCATTGCTTCGAAGAGTTTCTAAAGGCTATCGACATGTTTCTGATCGAGCTTTTTAGCTGGTGGAGTGTTCTCCTCGTGAATTGGTGATGTCTTTAACAACAATTGTTGCTTCAGAGCAACTCTTAACTTGCTGTGAGTGTGAGAGGTAGCAATCCAGGTGTCAACCGCAATCCAGGTGTTAACCGCATTGACGTTTGTGCAGAAGCCAGACCTGTATTGACCTGCAGTCCTTTTAACTTCTCGTTTGAATAGCTCTTTATGTAAATGGCCATGAATTGCAGAGTCTCCAGTGATGCTGCCTCGAAATCCTAATTCGTTGAAATCATTGAATGCTTGAGATTGCTCATCCTGCCATGGTCGTAGAAGCACATGTTGGTATGTACAGTAGCGGGCATAGTTGATATGATTGAGTGAGATTGTAAGCGAAATCATAATTCGTTCTGCTTGCAAGTGTAGCTCAATGTTGCTTTCCCGCACAGCTCCTACCATACTAAACAAAGTCCACACATCCTTTAGGTAAGGGATTGCAAGACGATTTTCGGTAACCTTTTCATTTTCCAACTATGAAGCAACCATATCTTTGAATGACTGCATGACCCACTAATCCTCAGGGCAGACTTTGAAGGAGTCTTCCGCAGTAAGATTAGAGTCCCAAGGAAGTTTTTATCCACATTTCCAAGATCATTTGTGTTCTCTTCGACGTAGCATTGTATGAGTGCATCAAAAATGTCTTGATGTGAACGCATGCAACGATAGTAGTGGCCGCCCTCAATCGCTTGATCAGCAGAACCAGATGCCATAGTTTCTGCATCAATCTAGCTGGACAATCAGAAATGCTTTTGATCAAGTCAGAGCTCTTATCTGAAATCTGAAAATGTACTTGTGGACCGCCATCTTGAAACAATGACGTCATCATTAAAAATTGCTGACATCATCAAAATGCATATCTGTATACATCATTCGAAAGGTCCTATTCAGACGAGCTCGAATCTGGTTTTTTATGAAAATTGGACGTACACTTGAGGAGGTAGAATCTTTTTTAGTCTTGAAAACTTAACTTTTTTGACGTCACTAGTCACGTGACTTCGGACAATTTTTGAAAATGATGTAAGGGCATAAATTATTCGTTACACCATATCATTTCTCTTCTTATTTTAGACCCAACACCATTCTTTAAAAGATGGTACACTGCCTACATTCATCTGCCAGAGAAGTCAATGGCATCCAAGAAAACTGAGCCAAGAAGCAGTAAAGCAACTGAGAAGAGAAAAAGATGCGATGTAACATCTACGGATCGCTGTAAATAGATCTACTGTTAAGATCTTAATGCAGTCAAAAAAATATTTCTTCCTTGAAGGCTGTTGGATGGAATTTTACCGCATCAGCGCACTTGATCAAAATGTTCAAGTATGACGAGGATAACCTGCTTCCAAAAAATGAAGTTCATATTGATGGCGGTCTGGGATTAACAGTAAGGGTATTGGGTTGAAATCTCACTGTTAACCATTGCATTTATACAGAGAACACCATAAAAGTAAGCTGATGCATTCCAATTGAATATCTGGCGACTATTTGTGCCGTTTCTTGATTGCTGTATTCTTCGTCAAAAACTTGTGGAGGCAAACGCAAAGATAAAGAACCAGAAAATGAAGGCATAAATTGAAATAAAGAGATGTAGAAGGATAAAAAAACATCTCCAGGCTACAAATCAGATAACCGATGCCAAAAGCCAGATAACCGATTCCAATAGGGCGATTAAGCTTTAAAACATCCAACCTATGCTTTCCATTCCACCCGAATCCTCTTCGTTAAGAATTATTAAGACAATCACTAATTTTCTACCAACAATAAGGAAATTGCCACGGCTATATTTGCCTAAAATACTGAAATCTATGAAAATCTATGATAAATTGCCCCACACCTTATAAAGACAGCACGGAATTGCTTAGCAGATTCTGGTGCTGGTCGCAATAGCCATTAGAGGAGGATTATTGGCTTTGTACTTTTGTGGACACATGTTTCAAAGTTGTATTACGAAGATGCTGATTGTGGACTCAGGTTACTTCCAAATGACAAGTGATCACATCAACTTGACACCATATTCAGTCAAGAGAGTCGAACAAGCAGGTCAACAGTTAATGTAGTGCTACTAACCTATAGTGGTCCTCAATGTAGCTAAACTGCCACATTTTGTAAGATGCTAGACACATTTTGTGACTGTGAGTGTGAGGGACACAAAGAAAATATCAACTGCGACGAAAAGAATTCCTGAAACCATAATCAACAACTGATGACCCACGCTTCATTTGGCTTGAGCAAGTTGTCCTAGGCTACTTTGATAGATGGAAGGAATTAATTGAAAATCGCAGTGGTGAATTTAATGTTGTGGAAAGGTCTAAAATTTTCATCTCTTGGCAAACCAATAAAGGTTTACAAATAATTGCGTCATCGATTATGTGAAATATCCTCTCAATTGTGGGACAAAAATACATTCTCACTGAGAGGTTTGCCAAGATGATTTCGAAAATTGAACTAATTGCTAGCAATTCAAAAGCAATAAACAAATGGGATGATCTTGATTATCATCCTCTTCAAAAGCAAAAAAGAGCTAACTAATACAATAAACCCCGCAAATAAGAACAAAAAAGAAAAGTTTTTCAAGTCAGCCTGACTAGGTTCTAGGTCCCCTCCCCCGGCATGTACATTTTGTAATGGTAGTCTAAATTCCAAACTAGAGTTATGTTTTCATTTACTTTTACTTCATTCCAAGGTTTGTTAATGACCTTACCCAGTGCTACAAATAGCTTGCTTCATTTGGGTACGGGGTGATCTTTACTTTGTTGTCCTCTTTGCACTCTTATATTTTTCCTTCAATGATTTTTATTTGAATGTGCCCTGACTCTCACATACTAGAGTATCACACATTCAAGCAAGCTTTGTGATGTCTCTTTATCAACAATTTAGTCTGCAGATTGTCAAATACTTTTGTAGCTGGCCTTCAAAATTGGATCTTTCACAACATCTTCAACAATCGATCGGCCATTGCCTGACAAAAACGTCTCTCACAAGCATAAAAAATAGTTTATACTAGCGAACTCACTAACAAACCACCACGGTCTTAAAATTGATGAGTCTTTGGCTGCAATCTTGTTTACAATTGGCCAAGGACTGTTGGGAGGAGTCAGATCTCCATCTCTTTGACCGCCTGATCCCTAAGTGTTCGAAACAATAACCAAGGTACTGCAGGCCATGAATTTCCCCATGAAACAATCTAAATTCAAACTCTTGTATTTGCATGTGTTTATCACCTGATTGTACCAAAGCTTCCAAAAACAAGAAGCTGATCTTTTCAGAGTAAAGCAAGTTAGACAGAAGGATTGGAAGGTTTGTAAATGCATGTCGTTTTGGTAAGAGTAACAAGTACATACATGCAGTTAAGGAACTTCTCTGTTCATCCGTTTATTTGGAAACAGCCAAATTGATTTTTTCTCAAACTGTAGGCGAAAGTTCAGTTATATGGAATTTTGAAAACAAATAAAAGTTTTCAGGGCTAAAGCAATTGTCTGAACTGGGCTTTAGCTGCAACAGCCTTATGAATCATTGCCCTCAATTCCAAATTGTGGATGGTAGGCACTTGATTAAAAGCGTTTTCCTGATCCTCGTTGATCGTCTTTTCTTGTTTGCGTTTTGAATTTGTATGCCTCGATAGGCCTTGCTTTGACTTGCAGATCTCTGTGAGAACAAACCACATTGAAATCCTGTTGTTTTACCCTGCTAAATTTAAGGGAAAAATTTGTTAGAATAAATTCATTTTAACAGACAAGAGTTGTCATAAAAATCTGAAGCCGAGAACAACTTAGTGCAGTGGAAAAGCAAGGATTGATGTATCAAAACAAACAAATCTTAACTTGAATTCAACTTTAATCAGTTCGATATCGATAGAATCCGTAGAATATAGGCCCTATACAAAACAAAAATTTGTTACTACTATGGTCAGCATTTCAACCGTAAGAATTCAAACCTAAATAAAAATTACTCTAAAAGCAACCAAATTCGAGCTCACGACTCTTAGTCATAACATTTTTGCTTCGCGACACCATAAAATATAACAGGACAGACGGTGCGATCATAGGACCGACATGACATGGACAGAAACACCAATCAACAGAAAGACTCACCATTTCGGAAATCTGTTAAACTTCTTCATCTATAAAAATTTCTTTTTGGAAGTCTCCATTGTCGATAAGCTGTATAATTTGGTCGAAATCGTTTCTAGATACAGTGGTGCAACCATTGCAACCCACTATTTTGATAATTTGTGTGCACTATCGGAGGACGTGACAGGTACAATTCTAGTAACGAGTATGGAGAACAAAGGGCGCATTGTTCACTTGCAGACTATAGTTCCTTTCTTAGACTATGCAGGAATGAATGCGTTTCAATAATTTATAGCCTTTACAGATTCTTGAACATTGTATTTTTAACTTACACGTTTGGAGAAAAATACACATCCTATTAAGAAAATTATATATCTGACGTGATGTTAAGCCTTATAAGCTTGCAGTTAGCTTAGTATTCCGTGTCTCAATTCGAGAAAGGGTTCTAGTTGCAGCTACCCACCCTAGGCACCTTTCAGCCACTGCGACTAGATTTTATCGCTAAAGCAATATATTTCAATGATATATTTGATTCCTACAGAGCATCAATGAAACATCACCAACACATTTACCTTTACATCATGCACTTTAGGTGAGCAGCTTTTTGGAGCCATACTGAGCGAAATATCTCCAACTTCATCTAAAATTATAGACCACCATATGACAATGCAATGTACCATTCCTGAAGCTACAACCTCAGTTTGGCAGAGGTGGGAATTGTAGTTTCCGTCTTTGTTTTTAAAAAGATTTAGAGGCTCCTTGAAGTTGAATCTATCAAATAGATAAAGATAACTATTGCATTCTAAGAAGCCAAAACAGGATATGAACTATATGAACAGTTATGCATTAGAAGTTCATTGTATCATTTAGACGAAACTAAAAACATATTCTATAGATGTTACTGTGATCGCTGCGATAAAACAAACAACTGGAATACTCAAGGCAAAGAAGTGATAAATATTACCCGATAGCGTCTACTGACTTAGTCAGTATTCGGATATCATCAACTTGATCGATGTGAACTTCGTAAGCAGAGGCTACTCCAGGACATTTTTTCATGTTTTGCACCTGCGTCATTACTATATCATCTGATAACTAAAATCGTAAAACAACGTAGCTATAGTATATCATACTTGAATCTTAAAGATTTTTAATTAAAACCATCGATCTGCGTTTTTTAACACTTTAGATGTTGATGACCAAAGTAAAATTTTTGACTTTGAACGATGTAGGTTTTTAAGCTGTTTTTAAAATGCCTATGAAATGAAATTTTACATATAGCTTTTTGTCAGAAATAAAAACTTCAACATGTCACTACAACGTGAAAAGAAAATTAAGATAAAAATTTGTGAGGAGTGTACAAATTTGTGACGTCATGAGGTTTGCAACTTGATTCAAACTTGCCAAAAACACCAGATCCTGTTACTTTTTGCTGTATTACGTATTGCAAAATTTTGTGCAATGTTTACTCCTATAGGCTATAAAAATTGTCAGTTGGTATTCATTTTTGGTAATAACGTTTGGTAGATTTCTTTCTGTCTCAACCCATCAATTAATTCTTGCAATTCATGTAGTACTTGAAGCTTGGTTTATAGCATACAATTTGCATACCTACAGTACAGGCCTTGTCTAAATTAACATGTCAATTTTTTTTAGGAATTCTGCCTATTCTAATAAGATCTTTGAGAGGTATAGAAAACAAAAACATTTTGATGCTGAAAATAAATCTTTATTAATTTTTTTTAAATCCTCCAACAATGATTGACAACTCTCAAGTAAGAAAATAGTTCTAGGTCTGTTAACATGTTCAAGGTGTATAAAATATAATTATTGGAAATAATAACATTGGGTAAAACTTAAATCTGAATAATCGGAGACATATTTTTCACATTCAAAAGTGTCAACAGTTGTCTAATATACTGCATTGCAAAGAACAGCTATCGCAACAAGAACAAGAGCTTTGATTACTCGACTTAGCTTATCGATTGAAAAAAATACTTTTTTTCAAATTCTTCAAATACAGGTGTTATTATTCATTCTTTAATGGAAACGTGGGAGCTGTGGTTTATCGATATAAGTTGCCTAAACCAAACTCTCCCATTTTATTATATATTAAAAAATTAACCTTGATTTTAGAATTGCAAAATATAACCTAATAGACTTCGGGGGCTTGATATTTATACAAAAAAATATAAGCTATGAGGACGATTGAAGGCAGTCGTGATTATTTATTGTACGATAATTGTAAAAGCATCAAACGAGTCCGCCGCTGGCACAAGAAGCACAATGTCAACATAATCTCACACCCATGGCTTGTTCTAACTTAAAAAGTTGTTAGAAATTTCTCGCTTCGCTTGGGTAATTTCTAACTAGTACCCAGTTTCCCTGGAAATATTCAATGTAAGTACATACATTCCCTGTTCAACTTTACTCAAAAAGTCCAGACTTTATAGTTAGCTAGTCGCCTAGCGTAAACATTTAGCCCTATGTTTTTGTTACGTATTCTGGTGTAGAATTTGTTGCTGATCCCAAATATCTAAATTATTTGGCCGATAATTAGCCATTAGTAGCTTTTTTAGCCCATAAAGTTGCCTTTTTGCAGTTTTTTTTTCTCTGAAAGACGCGATATAAACATGCCTCCAGTGACGGCACGATGACCAGTCGTGTTGTGACTGGAAGCACTGTCTTAGTCCAAATGGTCGATAACAGAAAACTGCGGCACAGGTCAGGATTCAGAAAATCGAATAAAAGTTTAACAGAAGACGGAAGATGTAATATTTGCGCACATGATGACGATCACAGCAAGCTTAGATTTGAATACCAGTCCGAACAGAAGCGCCAGAGAAAAAATAAGCCATGAAATGGTCAGACAACGACATCACATTTTCGTTTATTCATGATCATAACCAAAGTTGTCTTGCAAATTGTAGTACCATTACAATCGAAGTAGAAATCCAAGTAATAAATATATGCCCTGCAAATTTCCAGACTGTGTTGGGCTGCATGTCCAATCTGAGGATCTTGTTTCATAAGAATTCGATTTTACTTGGTAACTTTGGGCGAAATGTATTTACAAGAATAACAAATATCAAAATCTCCTAGCTTACAGGTTTATTTAATCTATAACATTAACAAATTTCTACATAATTCTACAAGAATCATCCCTTGATCTCAGACCATATGGCTTCAAAGAGTTTGATGCTTTTAGAAAATGTTTGTTGTTCACATCATAAGTTTAAACGCCCCCCCCTGAAAAAATGATGCATTTGGTACGGCGCCTCACATTAATTAACACGAAGTATAATTATTACTTCACAAAAAGCATGTTCCCTGTGTTTCCAATGAACTCGCAGATTCTCTCTCTCGCTTTCAGGATCATCGGTTTCATCATCTGGCCACCTGGGCCAACCGGCTACCAGAGAAGATAAGATCACATCTACCCGAATTTAAAGATTCAATTCCATATTCACAATTCCACCGTTTATGCCGCCTCTGTACACAACAAAAAGACTTCGAAGCTTAACCCAAGAAATGTCTATATACTTCATGAACAGCAACTATCCTGCCACAGTCACTGGATGGGCCATTGAAATAATTTTATCATCTACACAAGAATGATAATTCCTGCCCAGAAACAAAATATCAAAGATCGGATTTCTATTACTCTCACCTTCCATCCACTCAACACACACCCTATACGACGATTTCAATCTATTAATTACCGATAATGAAACTTCCAGCATTTTCCATTCTCTTCCCCTTATGGCTTACAGGCGAGATACAAATATCAGAGACATCCTTGTTCGTACTAGATTGCCATCTACCACCCATGAATCTGGGACATCACCCTGCAGCTGCCTTAAATGCCGAACTTGCATCCATCAGGGTCATCTTTTCGCGATTCCTGAAGGTAAACATTTTTCTCCACGTTTCGAAGATGCTCTCCAAAACGATTTATTGATTCTATATACGACGTACAACACGCACTACAAATTTTATTTTATCACCAGAGAAGATCCCTACTAGCATTTCGCAGCTCTGAAAACCAATGAGAACATTCACATTACTTTGCTCCATTCTTGCCAAATCAGTTCAACACTTCACTATAAAAACTTATCTTGCTGCTGTCTAGAATTGTCATTTTCTGCAAACATGTCTACCTTTTACTATCTAATACGTGGTATAAAGCGGTTTCAGGATAAATCTCAGTCTGTGCAAAAACCTTTTACGGTCCAGCAACTGTACAATTTTTCCAATAAGCCACAACTTTTCTCTGCTGGTAACTCTAGAAAAATTTTATGGGCTGCAATTGGCTTGGCCTTCTTTTGTTTCATGCGCATCAGTGAGTTAACTTGCAATGGCACTTGTGTCTCCATAAAATTTCGCCCAGATGGATGAAAGTTGTTAAGGCATCTAAATCAGACACCTCCTGAGGTCATCTGTAACATTGGTGCGCCTACTTCTAAATACCCTTGTCTTGGCTTTACTAAATTATATCCAATTGGTGCATCTCCTCACACTGTAGGTCTATTTCTTTTCATACCATGCTGGTAAACACCTAACAAAATCAGAATTTAAAAAAGAAATCCACAATTTATTAGCTAGATTCAGCCACCATTTAAAGCTGGATTCAAGGCAGCTGAGTATGGAGGTCAAAGTTTTCTTCTCATTCTCTGTGTGAATATTTCCAAATCCAGCAACCTGGCATCTAGATGGCATTTTGCATGTATATGCCATGTTCGCTCAAAAGTCCTCATATATTACCCAAAAAGTATGCGGATTTGCAAATGAAATGGGTGATTCTATGCACAGAAAGGTGTGAATAAGAATTTTTGAAATATTTTCCCAATGACTTTTCATAGATCATAGTAGCTCTTTCTTGTGATGGAATTGGTTTAAGGCTAAAAATATGCAATTTTCTCAATACATTTTATATAAGTTACGACTTAAAAACAAACACCTCAAAAATGCAATATACAGTTGATAATGAATGTAAGTAGGGTTGTTTCATGGCGAGCTTTTCAAACATTTATCTTTTCATAACTGATATTGATTTGTAAACTCAATCAATTCATTGCATTAAGGGAAGATTGTGAATATGTGTTTTTAATATTTTCCTCTCGTCCTTTCATAGATCATAACAGCTTTTACACCATAATAACATCCATTATATTGCAAATCTTGGCAAAATTGCAGAATTTAGTTTTAGTCAAGTCCTAGTTCAGGTCTAGGAAAATTGTGAATTAATAGTTTAACAACTAATTTAGATATAAAAAACACTTCTCAACTACTATAAGATGATATGTGTTACACAGACGCCCCTGGACTGTCTAATTTCCCGCACAAGACTTGAACCCGACTCCAGTGAAAAAAATGG
>JAACYV020023349.1:1580-13557 GCA_009936425.2 Chrysaora fuscescens
GCGCACCATAACTTTTCGTACACTGCAACTGCATCGCTATTGTTTTCATTGTTGCAACGATGCATAACCTATTCCTCGCCAAGCCTCGTTTTCATTGATCGTTTCATCGAAATTGAATAGCCTCAAACCTGTCTCAAAAACCTCTTCAACTAATGGTAGTTGGGCTGTGCACCACAAATCAGGCTGCGATGAAATATTATTTAGCTGGTCCATACCTCTTGAATCCAACTATTTCTCGTGTTGCTATGCAGAGCCGTCGAGAGTGACTCGTAGGATCGGGCCCTCGGAAAAAATTCCTGACGACGCCCTTCAGACCCCCAGAAAATTAAACAAAACGCCCTTTTTAAGAAAAGTAGTTGTAGCAGGAAAATCGGGTTTGAGTATTCTACCTAAGTGCGTGGGTATGTGCAATGAGGAACTAACGAATGTGACTAGAAAATGCTTAACATAGCTAAGATGGACTAAAATATAAGGATTCACTAAAACAGCAAAAAAGGATTTTTATTGACCAATATCTTAACGGGCCCAGGACCTTTTACCCCCCTACAACCCCCCCCCCCCTTCTGCTGCTATTTTAGTGGTTCAATACAATAGCGTCAGTAACGGAGGTTTGCGGGTAGAGAAGTGATCATAACTAATGCCTATAGCTAATGAATGAAATTTATCGGCATGAGCAGACAAACTAGCGATCCAAAAAAAATTTATGAATACTGATTGAAATGAACCGATAGTAAAAAAAATCTATGAATACTGATTGAAATGAACCGATAGTGGTACCAAAGTCAATAAAAAGAAAGTCGTGCTATCTACATAGCGTGGAAGCCTAAGCTCGTGTCAATGATTTGATCTTACCAATAGCTACTGTATATAAAATTCATCTTCCAAACGGTGTTATATAATAAAAAATTGGTTTCATTGTTCAATAGCATGAAACGTCCATGTTATCTATTTAGTTTGCACTACATCACTTGATCGAATTTATGTATCTTTATATTATGTATGAATAAGGCAGTCAATCCTAAATTTGAAAGTTTTTAAATGACTAAATGTATATGTACGAATCACGAAGTATACAATATGTCATTAGTTATGAAAAACTAGAAAAGATATTTTTCCTAAATATATTGCAAACAATCATGAAAAAAAGATGGCCCATATGCCGATTGTTCACATAGTTTGCAGCAGGATCATCAATTTGTATTTAGCTGTATTTACCCTAACCCTAATGATCGTAGCAATTAAAAACTGCAGGAAAGAAGTTACCAGTTGCTCCGTTGAGTGCCAAACTGGTGCATGGCTCTCCAGAACCACCATAAACACAGATTTTCCATAATCCCAGTTCAGAAGAGACAACACCTTTAAGATCTTGATTTACGTACCAAGAGTTGGTCGAGACAGATATGCACAAAAACAAAAGTGCTAACGTATCGAGTGCGATTGCAGTTAGTCGAAGTTTTTTGAATTCCATATTGCTACCTTCTCTTTTTATCGTACTGTGTCTAATTTATTTGAGAAATGAACACGACTAGCATTAACCACCAAAATTCACGACAGCTTAGCGGTTTACCATTCGAATCCCCCCAGACGTAGGATGCCTTCAGGCAACCAATACCAACCAACTTATCCATATTCAAAATTATTTAATTCTAGGTTAGGGTGAGACTGTAATTCGTTTTAAATTACAATAGAAACCCACGAAAAGTGTCCTATTTCTGATTTGTTTAGAATTTTGGATTTAGAATTTCCCGAGCATATTGAAATTCTTAATTTTCATCAACAAAAAGAGCTTACAGTAAAAAAAACATCTTCTGGGTAGTCTATTTAAAAAAACATAACCTGCTGAATTATTCAATTCATTCACAAGATTAAGAAGGAAAATGGTCGCTTGGAGTAATCTTTATTCAAAGAAAAAAGAGGATAATTTGTCAACCCACAGCAGGCTTTTCGATCATCTTGCCATGTGTAGCCTCGTTTTCGTCAGATTAGATAATTGCGCAAGTGATGATGATCGCTGGTTCATCGTATCCAAGGATTAATGTGAAAATTCTTTGGCGGCATGCAATCTGGGTAGGCCAATTCTCGATCAACACACTCTGGTACACATTGGGCATGGAATCATTGGGCAGGAGGGCTCCGGGCTGCTGAAGCTTTCCTCCGTCTCCGATTCTCCTCTGCGGCTACCCGTCTGGCCACCTCAAAATTATCAGTGCCTCGCTCTCCAGCTGTCTCTGGCAATCATCTCCCAGTCTTTTTCTGGGATGCTAGCTGCGCTGAGCTGGCGCTTCAGTTGGTCTTTTGCATTTCGAGTCCTTTGAGAAGTAAAAAACTCGCTAATGTTGAATATTCTTGTAAAATATATCATTCTAAGATAAGAATTGTTTTCAGTGCATGCAAGCTTTGCACCCCTCATTAAACAAGACACTTTGAAGCCATAAGTACTGAAAATAAAACATCAAATCACTGGCAATTTAAGCATACACTAAAGAAACTTGTTGAAAGCCACCTAGATATTCGTTGTATTTTGGGTGCATGTCATCGTCACATAAGAATAGATTGAAAGTACAAAGTACACTTGTGGATTCCATAGGTAGTGACGCCAGAGATTTACGAACGCATTGTCAGTTCGTAACAGAAAGTCGTCGAATGAGGATTTTGTGATACGGCTACATCTTAGTTAGTCAAGTCTCGTTTCTATTGGTCTATTCAACTCTTATTGTTTTGGTTTTGTTGATTCTAGAGTGTCCTTGTTTTGTTGTTATGTCGCATGCTTTGATGCCTGTTAATCAGCTAATGCCTACTTCTGCGTATATATTCAACCTAGACGCTTATGCTGTTTCTGTCTGTGTGTCATATATGCAGCCACCTAACACTTTGGCATATTTAACACCGGCTCCGCTCGCTCTAAAACATCTAGTTATTTTGGAAATAGGCCTTCTAACAAGGTGCGCACGACCTCAGAATGCATGAAAAAAGCTCACACGTTACCTTTTTCTCTCTTTGAAAGGTATTGCAATCTTTTTCACTGATTGAGGATCACGGTAGGCCAGCAACGTAGCTATAATTAGTTGATCCACTTGAGCGGCGGCGCTGCAATGTTGAGTCACTGGCGGTTATTTGGCGACTTGCCCTCAAGGGCACCGCTCAGTGTATTTAAACTCTAAAATAGTCGGTTAATTAAAATAAGAGCTGAACCCCGTGTTCTAAATAATCGGATTGCTAGGTCAATACATGACACTGGATACAACCCATGTTCTAAAATTTAGAAGAGAAGGTTATATCCATTTAGAACAGGCGGAACGGGTGTATTTAACGTTAATAAATGTTTGTATTTGTATAAGTGCTTCCTGATAGAATTGTGATTACGCATTACTGATTTTTATATTGTTAAAACCTACCTAGGACAATTACAGCATTAGTGACATGAACATTCAATAAAAGAAGAACACTAAATCAGTTTTGACTAAATCACTAAATCATGTTAGTTTTGACTGTGCTAAATATGTTTTAATTCAACCAATATTTAGGGCTACACGCGTATTTAGGAGGAGAATAGCCATGAAAAAGTCACAGTAAGAATAGTTTAAGTGCATGCATTGCTCTAGAGTCAAAATGCTTGACAAAGATCTTTTCGCCTCTTTCGTTTAAGTAGATGATATTGATTTAGAAATATATTGGAGACATATATCGTTGACTAATAGGTTAACGGGGAAACGTTTTGACTATAAGCTACGATTGTCGTCTAAAACGTTGCACTAAGATAAAGCTGCTGATTCAAGTCAATAGAGAAATTTATCGTTTTGGAAATGCATTAGTTAGTGCAAAATTTCAGGAAACCCCAGCAAAAAACAAACTCGCAGCATTCAGTGTTGTTAGGAAGTGAATATATGAAATTTCATTACAATTGTCAGTCTAACATGGAAACCCGCACTTTATGCTAAGCTTAACATTAGACAACGATGAGGATTTCCTTGTCAAAAATGAGTAACATTTTCAGTACTTGCATACAATAAAACAGGTAAGTAACGTCGTTAATAAGGGGATATACGTCATATAAAGAAAAGTTTGAGAACAAAATCTACCTTTACCCCTGAATTCTTTCAGCAACACATGATCAAATTCAGTTGTTCTGTTTATATCTTACTCAATCTTACTGTACATGAGTAGTGTTATGTCTTAGATAATCACATAATTTGATTCTAGTTTTTGTTGCATGTTGTGAAGGTTAGTATTCTCAAGCACATTAATATGTTAAAATCACAATCTCAATGTAATAAATTAAAGAAGTTTTACAGTTTTTATAATCCTCTTCTTATTCTACATAGTTACGTATCAGTTCCCGAGCACCGAGCACCGATCTCAAAATAAAGTCTTTACTTTGAGATCAGTGTTCCCGAGTCTCTTTACGATTACGAGACAGTTTAAAGAGCACAGACTGGTCTTCGGTTTTGCTCCTACTCGATCTGTATTTTAAAATGGCCACCCGAATTTTTCTATGCTCGCCTTCGAGGAGTGGTTGTTTTAGGAACTACACAATTAGGTTGCAAGGCAAATCACAGGGTGATTCAAAAAGCTTATTTATTCACTTTGTTTTTATTTCACTCTTTAAATCTCTGCTAGGACGGAGCTTCTCATACAAAAAAGCTGCTCGAACGCATTGCATTAGATAATAACAATAATGTAGGCCTATGTTATAAGTAAATCAGTAAGTATTTCTTCGCTATCAAAATAATGAAATGTACGTTGATCTTAGTGATAAAAATGTTACAAAAACTACAAGTTGCGAAAATTTAAGGTTATAACGATGTTAAATGTATTCAAAATGGTAATATTATTCAAAATAACCTAGTCTAAAAACCTATCAGCCCAGGCATAACCCTTCATCACATCAGTAGACACTCTAGTTTTACTGACCCTTGTTCATCAAAAAAAATATATTTGTATTTTACCATGCATTTACAATAAAATGGAAGACATTATCAGAGCTTGGAGTAAGACCTGGGGTTGTGGTTGACTGAGGTTTGTAAAATGTTTCCCTGCATACAGAGACTTATGCTGAGCCATACAGGGCCTCAGAATTATTTCACAATAAATTGAAGGATTCGGTACTAGCACAGTTTTCTTGTTGGCTTTGATTTTAGTGAAGAGACTGTGGGTCTATTAAATAAATGTAGTAAACTGAAGATGTTAGATGCTGGTATAGGTATATATGGTCCATATTTGTGCTATACCTCCTAAAGTATAAGTACACTCTTCCTTTAAAGTTGTCATTTTTCAACAATAACCTTTGCAATGTTTGCAGCTGGGCTGTGCCTTAGAAGATCTGCATCAGCGTACAAACAAGAGCTTAAAGAGATTGAGAAACATGCAGAGGAAACTTACCTAAATTGGAAAAATATTGTAAGTGGTAGTTGAATTCTAATTTGCGTAATGCATAAAAAGACTCTCATAAATGCATCATGTTTCATGGAGAACAACACTTGTGATGATCTTATTTTTTTATTGATGAGCAGTAGTTAGCCATCTAAAAATCCTTAAATAGAATTTACGTATAAATCAATATGAAAATAAGATACTGGTCATCTTTGTGATATATGTGCAGTCAAATCTTTGTTCATTCAGAGCAACTGCTCATTTCTTCTATTGAAAATCATGGTCATTGAACAATATATAACAATGATTGGCCAGCGCAATCATCAATTTATCAAAATGCTAAACTGAAAGTTTGCATGTCCTCACCTTGCACACTTGGACTTGTGTTATTCATACCTAATGTGTTACTTGAGTCATCAAGGTATTGAAATTTTATATAACTCTGGAAATAGTTGCAGGAGACTTTCAATAAAAATATCAAAAAAATAGATCTACATCACTCAACTAATGTCATATAGAATGAGGTGTTATAGAATACCATTAATCATTTTGATTAGGAATGAATTAGTATTCATATTTTATGGCGACCTATTATTCTGTTATTATTCTGTTCAGGGAATAATTAGGCTAGTTTTTTTACTTGACTCAGAAAGCCCTCAAATTTTATTTCAATATACACGCATATGTGTCAAAATTGCTTACCTTTATACCAGGATTTTTCTTTATTAAGAGCAGGGCAAATTTCAAAGTCATTTCTTCAAACACAACCACCAAGAGAGATTTGTCAGATTTTGCTCAGCATTATCTCAACATTATTTTTTTTTTTTTTGACAATTCTTTCTATTGTCCTAAAATTGATCTAAATGTTTAAAAAAGGGTGTCAGAGATATTTTGATGCATTCAAAATATCCCAGATCACCAGCATAATAGTTTGACTGAAACATCTGTAACTTCAAGGATCCTGTAATCAATTCAGTTGCCTTTGTTATTTACAATCCTTCATTGTACATTGGAGATAAATTGTTAGAATTTTAAAAAGCAATAGTGGAATAAGGTTTGATCTAATTTCTTTGTTTTAGTCCATCTTTGTGGCTTTGCCAGTTTGTTCATACCTTTTCTACAAGCATATGATTGGTAAGTAATGATGAAACAATAAGCACTCCAAGTTTGCTTTTATTTTTGCTAGAGTTGATAATATATACATATATATTTTTTTTTTTTGTAATCAGGTATGTAGGCCGAGATTGCCCTTAACCAACTTACAATATATTTACTAAAAAACAACAAAATTATTACAATAAAACTAAGAAATTTACTAACAATGTACACACCAAAATTTAATGCATATTAAATTAATAGAAAATAACAATGAAAATAAGTTTTAATCTAAAACTTACAGAAACAGAATTATAACAATTATTATGTTAAAAGTTATGAGTTAAAGGATAAAAGATTAGAATTTGTTTCATCTCTGATTTTAAAAGATTTGTTACAAAATTTACCAATTGATTTTATAAAAACAACGCTTTGTTGGGTCATTAGCCAAAGGAACATATCATTTGGGTTCAAAAGAAGGGTAGAAGGGAATTTTTAGTGAATGATATCTAACATTTTTTGACATTCAGTATGATATAAAGGACATGACATTAAAAAATGCACTTTATCCTCTACTATTTGTTTTCCTAAAGAAAGGCAGTATAGACAAAATCTTTTTAGTCTAGGAGTTCTGTTCTTTCCAAACCTACCAATTTCTATTTGCAGATTATGGGCGCTAAGTGGTAATTTAGCAAAATAGCTTCGTTCAGAATAGTCTGATAACACATCTAAATATGTTTCAAATTTAAAATTAGATTTGACCAATGCATAAGTTTTTAGTTTTTTATCTTCTAAAATACTTTCTTTGAGACTAAGAAGAGCTGCTGACCAATAATGTTTTCTCACTTTAAATTTGATGTCCTTAATTCTATCGGACGATTTAACACCGTACAACAATTGTAGAGATTGTGCCGTGGAAATCCAATTTGAGCATCCTTAGTCATGGTTTTGTGTACAAAACTGAATGCTGTTAGTACAAAAAAACTAGTGTACTTCCTAAGTTTCCTCCAGGGATTCTTCTGATTTTTGTAATTTTAGTGATTTTTCCATACGTGCCTAACCTCCTTTTATCACATATGTCTAACTAAGAGAAACCAACATGCTTCCTCTAGTAATGCTTGTGTGCCATTTTTCAATCTGGATCTTGCACATGCTTCAAGTAGTTTCCTCATCGTGCACATATGGACATGGGCATCTATTAGCATTTTTCTAGGTTCACTGAATATTGATGTTGCACTTGCTGTATGATGTTCTCTGAAGCATCTATTTTCATCTGTTGTTTCAATATCACCAAGATATTTGAATCTGTTGCATGTATCAATAATGTTGCTAGGTAGTTGTTCTGCCTCACTAACTGCTTTGAAAAAAAGGGACCATATCATCAGCATATAATATCCTGTAAATTATTTCGCTTCCCCTCATCCTACTACTCTGATGTTGTTTCTGTTGTAACAAGTTTGTAATATTTTGGAAACAAATTCTGACCCCCCTCCCCCCTCCAATCCATCTGGAAATCTTTTATCTATCCATATGCTGTAATTTTCAACGCACAATTTAAGTAATTGTTTAAGAGATATGCTGATTCATGTGCACTTGTTGTTGTAGCCTCATAAATTTGTTAGAATTGCTATGAAAAGACCTTGCTCTTGTTCGTGTTAGATGGTCCTACTGCTATTAATGGTTCCAAAAATTCTCGTTCACCATCTTCACAGTGAAAATACCATGATAGAACACATGTTTCAGGTGGAGAGCTAGTGAGCCAACACTGTATTCTTTCTTTATCATATTCCCATTTCAAGTCAATTACCATCTTTTCAACGATTCATCATCAAATACATATCTTTCTGTTGAAGTATGCCTCACATTTTGCATTGCAAGAATGTTCATTCCATGTAACGCAGATTTAACTATTGCTATTGTTTCCGTTTCTTTTGTTGCTGTTATTATCGACAGTCAAAATTTCACTTCTTGTACCTATGGTTAAGGAGAACGCACATATTTGTGTCTTTTTACACTGAATGGATAACATGCTATTTCATCGTTTACTACGGCATCTTCTGATGTAGCAACGCCTGGATTTCATTGTGAATTTCCTTTGTTCTGTTATCCATATAATTTCTTCTTTCTTATTCCATCTATTTTGAATTGATTTTATTACTGTGACTTGCGCATATTTGTGCTTTCTTCGTATGTGGATTGCGGCATCGTATGCGGCCTTTTCGCCTTTGCCCGATAGAACTAAAAGCTTTTTAATCTTTCTTGCTCTGACACATGCTGGTATTGGGACCCGATGCCACGGCTCCCAGAGGTATAGGATAGTGCGTACTGTTCGCCCATTCATGCTGCTAATGTCACAGCTTGTTTACCAGTATTTATATTCATATAATATTTTTTTAATTGTAGTTGGAGAGCATATTGAAAAACCTAAAGAGTTTATACCCTTCTCTCATATTCGAATAAGAAACAAGGTAAGAAACCATCCAAAATATCTGTAATCTTTTTATCAGGAGAGCAGGAGACCCATTACACCATAAAAAATAAAAATCTTTGGCCATTTGTAAAATGAAATTTAGGGGACATGCAAATTGATTTATCTATCAATTTTAAACTTAAATGCCATATACGTGTTAAAAATTGCTTGTTTTGTGTCTACCCTTTTCATCTTAGTTGCTATCTCTCTATTCGCTAAGTGAAATTTGAATTGTTTCAGCCTTTTCCATGGGGAGATGGTGATAAGAGCTTATTTCACAACCCACACTACAATGTTGGTCCAGATACTGAATTTGTCGAGGAAGTTGAAGAAGAAGAAAAGGAACATGTTGTGAGTAATACTAGTTAAAATTAAGGGTTCCCTAACATGTTACTACAGAAGCAGATTACAAAGATTTAGGAGGAAAAAAGCCTCGCAAACAAATCATTTTTTTACATATTGACCTACCTAGAATTACCTGTGATTAATCTTCAGATGTATCAGTAGAAGGGGTTGGAGATTTAAAGCAAAATTAACTAATTTCTCTAATTTTGACTTTTTCTGTCATTGTTTATTGGTCCCTCTAATTCCCCTGGATATGTCATTTTTGTTCCTTTTCTATGACTCTTTAACCTTAATAATATGATGTACATGTAAAATACACCTTTTTTAACTTATACCAGAGCCCATATTACAACGTAGTCTTTCATTATCAAAAAGCTATGAAAGTTTAGGGTTTTGTCAATATAATTGACGGCGTTGATCGTGGAATTTCTTTGAACTGAACTGATACCTTCATCATACATATTTTGGTTTTCATTATTTTCATACTCTAATTAGAGTATTTAGATTTATGTAAAGGTCTCCTAAATGCTGTAAAGGTGTTTGTGTTGTTCGTAGTCATACAACCAGGACTGAACTGACTTTTATCCCTAAATATTCTTGGTGCTACCCATGTCCTCCCTCCCTACCTCTTTTGTGATTGTTCCTTAAGAATATTAGATGATTTGCAACAAGAGCAATAGTAATTGCTGTATGAACGGGTCTAAACTAATCAAAACCAAAAACTACAGTGTATGGACATTTCGTGCCTGAATTGCCTATCAGGCTGTAGACAACGTCTTTCAAATTCATGACATTCAATTGTTACATCTTATGTTTCACTGCTTATTGTTTTTTATTTTATCTTGGCAGCCGTTTGTTACAAGGCTATTTCTTAAATATATGGAAAAGGAAGAAGATCTAATAGCATGGAGAGATGACCATCTACGTCGAATGCGTCTAATTGCGATTGAAAAGTATCCATTTCATTATTCATTAATTTTATTAATATTCTTTGAATTACTTAAAAATGCATGCACAAGAATATTTTTAGTGCCTCTGTCATAGCTGCTACCTGAAAGAGCTTAGCCTTTATTTTTGCTAGACAGATTGCTCTAATATATTTGCTTCTAACTCTGCCTATTACGTCCCCCTATAATGTTTTCAATTTTTCGTTGTTAAATATGCTATATTCTTCAACCAGTTAGTCTAACAATTTGCGATTTATGACATAAAGGTACTAATCTTGCAATCTAATAAATTTAATTATTGTAACCGCTAACTATGCCAAGTAGTTAACATCTCTTATATATTTTTTGTCGAGCACTTTTCATTCCTTTAGGACTTTAAAATGAACGTTTCCAGGTTTCTCAACTTTATTTTTCACAGAAAGACATCTTGCTATGTCTGGTTATTTATAGTGAGTGCCGAAATGAAACTCTTCTCATTTTATGCACCGTCCATACATCGGCGTCTTTGTCTCAGTTTCTTGCTTGTTACCGGTTACCATTACCAGTAGACATAACATTACTGCATGGCAGTCTAGATATAGTAGTCTGAATGGTATTTATCATTTTTCCCTCCGATACCTCACAGTAAACGGCTAATGATGGCCCCTGACGCGTTGATGGCATGGGTTGAATTTCGCCCCTTGAATAGGCCTGTGCTCTGCTGTTAGTCTGATTCCTTTTTTTTCATAGTAAAGTCCAACAGTTTCATTTTTAATTTTTATTCTAAATGTGCAAAGCTAGGATAGGTATTAAATCTTTTTCACATTATTATACGTAACACCCTTTTGTAGTCCCTTATAGTTAAGAAGCAACAACTTATATTACAACTTATACAACTTTGTGGCGCTTTGACAACATGAAATTTCATTTCAAATTTTGATATTTAAAATAATGGAGCAAAATACCTTAATAAACTGGAATTCATAATTTTGTCTGAGTGGCTTTTCTATTGTGAAATTGTTCTCATTTTGCTCTTAAATCATTAATGCTTTTATTCTGTCCTTAACGTTTTCTAAGTGTGGAGAGGAAACGCAAACCGAATCTGCCACTTATACCCTACGATGTCTTTGAAAAACACGATAAAACGCCGAAACCCACGACGATCAATGTGGATGAATAGATGGAATGTTGGATATGAAATTTCGAACTACTGTGTTTTTGTGACTTTTCTGGAATATGATCCGAAATGTGTTTCGATGATTCCCTGATTCGGCTGTTTGTGTTCTTATGAAAAAATTACTTTAAATCAATGTTTCCCTTTTTGTGGAGTTCTTCTTAGTGGCGTCTAGATACAGATACAAAGATACATGCATCATCTCCAATTTGTTTTTTATGCATCGTAAAGTTGCGGGAGAAACAGAATAACTTGCAAACTATCAATTACACTCGACTGGGCAGGCATTGTTTTTCTTTTCAAAAGTTAAGCAGTGCAGTGAACTTCACGATAAAACTATGCACGTGAAACATAATTTCGTGTAAGTCCTGTAGATCTGCAGAATATGGCTTTTTATCTCCATTTTGGCTGAACTAATCAGAAACCAATGATTCAGGGAAGTTCCATAATATATACCCTGTAGATACATCAATGTGTATCCCCTTCCAAGGTAGTCCCCCCTTTTTTTGTTTTTTTTTTATAATTCACACAAGTCTTGGGAAGAGAACGAGACGTGTAGAAAACTAAAGATTTTTCATGGTTCACAAACGCAATAAA
>JAACYV020023681.1:0-13544 GCA_009936425.2 Chrysaora fuscescens
TAACTAACTAACTAACTAACTAACTAACTAACTAACTAACTAACTAACTCACTAACTAACTAACTAACTAACTAACTTACTAACTAACTAACTATGTTAACGGCCCCAGCTAGATAAGCTCTGCTTTTCTTTGGTCGTGAAAGGAAGAATTTTTCCTATGAGCATTGTTTCTTAAGTCTTGTATTCTACAAATAAAATTGAATGAAAATATGAAATATAAACAAATCTAGCTTTGAGCCTACCGACATAATAAGACGGTATTGGAAATCGGGATATGTCTTGTTGCATTTTTCACATCTGTATTCTCCACCTTCGTCAACGATCTTTTTGTTGCAGTCAGCACTTGGACAGGCCTAAAAAAGATTCAAATATTGTACAATACATAAAATACAATACATAAAATACAAGAAACATGGTAGAACAACAGCAAACGCGAAAAAACACGGTGAATTAACTCTCTGTTAAACCTTCAACCTTCTAGCCTGGAGATGCCAAGACAGTAGTTTGGCGTGAAGCCGAAATGTTGAATATTTCACTTGCATAGTAATCCTTAAACATCATGGTTTTAAAGGTATATACAGAACTATTCAAGAACGAAAATACAAAAACATCGATAATAATTCAAGCAACTTGTCTCATCTATGCTCATAAACAAATTTCATTATTTCGAAAGCAATTTTTACCTGGTAAAGGGAATTCTCTTTTTTCAAGAACACTGGGGTGGCTCTTAGAGAGAAATAGTCAGGCTAAAAAAAAAAATTCAGTTGGTAAAAAATAGCAGTTATTGATGTCAGCTGCCCTTTATAAGCTTCAAAAAGATCTGAAAAAAGAAACAAGAAAGTTATGCTGAGCTAAGATTTGGGATCTAGTAATAAGAAAAATTTCATCGGTTTCAAAATTAACTCTCTTTACAAACAAGAAGTATTTTTGAAAGTGATTTGATCGAAATTTAACACTGTCTCCTATAGATGTTAGATGCAAGATTTAGAATATATTCCATGAAAAATCAAAGGTTACCTAAATGTGAATGCCTTTAAAAATTGAATAAAAAGTTTTACATCTTTTGATTACACATGTGATAGATATATCCAAAATATTAGATGCATTTAAATTAATTTGTTGTTTTTCCTAATTTTTCAGCCCTTTCGTAAGTTGTGTTATTATTATATTATATTATATCATGTTATTCTATATTCTCATGTTTTAAGACTGTTTTGTAGTTTTTAACGTAGATGGTTGTTATAAATTAGAAAGCCTGCTATACGTTAAACTAACTTTAAATAAAGAATTAAGAACAAATGAAATCCTGTCTATTAGGATATGTCTGGAGAGTTCATAATTGTTTATAAGCGAATCTCGAAGTTAGTGTTCATTTTGGGAGGGCCTATTTACACATCTTCACAATGTACAGATAATATAATTCCAGACAATTAAAGTCTAGACATTCACTATGAAATCTACAACCAAAAAACAGTTTCAGCTTGAAAGCAACGTTTTTAATACTCAGGGGAGTAAAATACTAAATCTCACGTAGCATAGAATGAAGCTGATTGGTCAGTTGATCAGGCGAATCAAAACAATTCGATAAAAGTATATTTAACGATTTTATTAACAGAACTTTTGAATTTCTCGCCTAAAGCCCATGGAAGCTGAATGATTCTCAATTTAATACTGGCCTATCTCGAAGCCTTGTTTTATGTTCTACTCTTTGATATCACAATTTGTCCAAGGAGTTCTAGATAGTCATAGTTTAAAAGATAAGTCATTAAATAGTTCTTAAATTATTACAACAACAAACCTTGTCTCCCATTCCAATATTCTCGTTTCTCACTTGAGCAATGGTTTTGAATTGGCCAGAAATACCTGTTTAAAATAAATAAAATTAGTTCATCAAGGATTTCAACAGAGATATAATGCTGAGGTGGCAAGAATACTTAATTTAGGCCATTAGTAATTAGTAAAAACCCGCATAAATAACCTCTATTTTTAAAGCTTAGCCTAGCAAAGGTTCTTAATCCTGGAGTTTAAAATTGCACACTAATTCAGCTAAAAGTGCTTAGTCTACTCACAAGGCCCATAAATTACTTTATTTTGAACTCCAGCAACGTCTTGTATATTCACTCTTAGTTTTTAATGAACTTCACAAATGTTAAACAAAATATCTAAGGAAATTAAGCCTCAAGGTTCTTAAAAAAAGGTGGTTCTTCCATGCGGGTGTTTACTTTGTGTTACGAAGCTGTATATTCCTGGGTTTAATGGAAAGATTTCAAAAGAATCAGAAGAGATATCTTTAGATACAACTGACATAGTAGACAAAATATCCTTATTAGATTGTGAAAATACATTGAATGAATCGACTCTTCAAATGTTATCCCCCCGTCTGATGTATCTGACGGGTGGTACTTAAGCTGCTCGCTCATATTGTGCTACCGGGGGTGATGTAGAACTTACCATGAACAGATTTGACGCGGCAGCAGACTTGCACGAAATCGTCGAAGTTTACTCTTCCGTTCTTGTTTGAATATCGACGGACAATGGACCCTAGGATTTCGGTGCCAACGCTGTACCCTGTGAGAAATAAATATGAATCATATTTAGTTTGCTATCATTTATTACAATAAACATCACTCTAACTAACGACCTTCTCTTGGGGTCAAAAATAATATTGGGCGAAATTTTTTAATATTTTCAAAACCGACGAGGTTATTAGTTGAAGTTGTGTATTTCATTGTTTTTAAATGAAGTTGAACAATTCTAGCTACTGCCTTGAAAAGGGGAAAATGCTTACCTAATTTGGCTAACAGCTCTCTCAATTCATAAACATCAATGTCCCCGCTCTTATCCTTGTCGTACCCCTTGAATGCTTCCTGAAACAGAAGTAAAATCATTTCAGGGTGTTCGTGTGAAAAAATCATTCTATAAAACGAATTAATTGCAAGGGAATGGTACCTAGGATTGTATCTGTCGCGCAGTTCAGCCGTTAAGGGTCTGGTATCGATTATGACGTCATATTAGTAGATTGTGTGATTTCTGTCAGACTCGAGTTTATTTGTTACTTGCTTGGAATTGTGGACCTTCAGAATCCGAGGAGAAGAATCCGGTCGAAAGGAGCTTTGTGCATAGATCTTTTTGTGTATTCTGCTGTTAAAGATTTGTTAATTGTACATACTAACTCGGTGGTGCTAGTATGTCTAGGTTCCTAGGGTGATCTGGGCACTTATGGTCTCAATCCGGGAATGGCTGGGTGGTTTGTGCGCGAAATGATAGATATAAGAGTTGTGTGCGTAGATATCAACCTGTGGTGCAAGAGTGAAACCAACTCTTAGTAATTATATAATAACGGTTCCACTAAAAAGGTGCATCGACCTGCACGTTTGAATTCCAGTCTTGGGATTGCTGAATCTTGAACCATGGACTATCTAAATGACAACCATCACATAGATACTCACCCTCCAACTCACAACCGATTTATACAAGTTTCTGAATTCTTTGAAATCGAGTTTCCCCGAGTTATCTCTCTGTGGAAAATTAAGGAACACTCTTAGAGGTTAAAATGACAATTTCATGATTCCAAGGCAGTCTGTTCCTTAGTATACAGTATAACGGTGCAAATAGAATTCATGCATCGTGGAATCAAATACATTAAAAACCCGCATAAAGGAACCACCTTTTTAAGAACCTTTAGGCTAAAATTTTTTATCTACAAGTTCGTTAAAAACTAAGATAAGAGATATAAGACTTTGCTGGGGTTCTAAAGGAAGTAATTTATGGGCCTTGTGAGAAGACTAAGCACTTTTAGCTTAATTAGTGTTCTATTTTAGTCTCCAGGATTTGCTAGGCCAAACTTGGAAAATGGAGGTTCTTTTACGCGGGTTTTTACTGTACAAGGCAATGACTGCACAATCAGTCAGCAATGCAGTACGTTTTTACAGTATTTGAGTTCAAGAAATTTGGTTGTAATAGGCTCTGTGATGCGTGGATGTAAATATTTCTACAAGATTGAAAGGATACGTCAATCCATATCAGCATGCTCCTAAAAAAATAAAGGGAAAACTTGTAGGTAGAGCAGAAAATGACGCCTTCGAGCTATTTAAGTTAAGCACAGTGTAGTATTGTAGTATTTACATTGTGTTATGATTAGAGCCAAGGACTCTTGCTATGCGTGTAACATGTGCTTTGATAATCGATTGAGAGTTCTGTGATGTTAACTTGCAAAATGGCTTATTCTGTTATGCTCATCTTGTAACAATATTATACACAGTTTCACAGTAATTCTATTTGAAACCGAGAAGTTAAAGAATGTATCACTACCTTGAAGCTTCAAGTCCGAATTCTTCTCTGCTTCCATATTCTGCAATGAAAGATGGAAACTCATGAAGAACCTAACTATGGTGTCTGATTTGCGTTGTTTAAATTTTGCGTTGTTTGCGTTAAACAATTTTGTGATAGGAAATGCCTCAAATTGGTAGAATTTTCCACAATACTCAGTAAATAATTGAAAATTACGACAATTTAGCTGCCTGCTAAAAGAAGGTTGCGAATGTCGTGGAAAGAGCCTTGGACGAACGAAAGGGAATTGGTAAAAGACTAGTGGATGTGTCGTTTTCGGTCTTCTGTGCAATGGGTTGATTGCAACCAAGTTATAATTACTATTAGCTGCCTGCTAGAAAAATGATGCGAATATCGTGAAAAGAGCATTTGACGAACGAAAGTGTATTGGTAAAAGATAAGGTTAAGAGACAGTTAATAAAGACACTGGTACAGCGGGAATTGAGTTACTTTGGTCACATCATAAGACGCGAAAACATATAGTAACTGCTGCTAGAAGGAAAAGTCGAAGGAAGGGAAGCCCACGAATAAATTGGAAGGGACATATGTACGGTCCTCGAATATGGAGCGTGTTGAAGACCTGCCAGGAATCGGATAATGTGGAGACATATGATGGCGAACGCTCAAGAGAAAATGACTACCTAATGGGGTCGGAGATACTTCCACCTGAAGACGAGTCAAGCTCGAAACGTTGTATGATTCATCACCCCAAAGTAGCTATATTGTCGTCATTTAACAAGATCAACAAATTTTATTTTTATTGATTTTCCACACATACCTTCGGTAAACACTTGGTTCAGTGCCTGCCTCAGCTCAATGGAATCCAAAACGCGATCCTATAGAATTAGCAAAGAAACAATTAAGGATTTTAGTGAACTTGCCAATTTTTTGAAGTTCGCATTTATGGAAAGAGCTTTGATAGTAAGTAAGGATGACTTTACAAAATGTCAATATCTTATTTCGTTCTTTGACCTATGGCCGTGTAAAGGAATAAATCGATGACATCAAGGCATGTTTAAGCTACAGCCTAGAGAATAATACGAAAAAAGGCCTATGACTAGGTTAACGATGTAGAGGTTCAAGATGCACACCAATGGACAAAAGGCACCCATGAACCAACTTTGAAGCTGATCCAGAGCTCGATTCTGAAAATATGGTACATTTATTACTCATACAATTATTACTCAATTATTACTGCCTGTGCCTTTAGACAGGTCCCTGCTATGACGTCTTCAATAATTTCCTTCACACGGCCATAACCCAAAATCGACAAGAGATATTCAAGTTTTGTAAACGTCTAATTACTTACTACCCAAGCTCTTTCCATGCATGAATAGTCCCAAAAAGTGATAGGTCCACTTTGGTCCACCTATCACTTTTTGAGAGTTTGCATTTATAGAAACAAAACTTAATATCTTTTGTCGTTTATGATCGAGCGAAGAAAGTAGTTTATGACGTCATAGCAGGAACCTAATCAAAGGCACAGACCATAGTATGAGTAATAATTGTACCATATTTTCAGAATCAAGTGTTGGATCAGATTTAAATTTTTTCATATGTGCCTTTGTCCATTGGTGTGCATCTTGAACTTTTAAATCTTTAACCTGTTGACAGGCCTTGTCCCAGGCTCTTAGTTCGTATTATTCTCTGGTCTGTAACGTGAAACAGGTCCCTACTTTGACGTCATCAATTTATTCCTTCACACGGCCATAACTCAAAAACGGCAAAAGATATCAAAGCTTTGTAAACATCATCCTTACCTACTATAAAAACTCTTTCAATAAATGCAAACTCCCAAAAGGTGATAGGGCCACTTTAAGGATCTTTCTATTAGTTTTATATAAAATCATGATGCGATGTTGTTAGCTGAATTGACCATATCAGAGGAATATGGACGATAAGACTCGACGAGTTCAAACGTACCTTTCCCGAAACAGCTTGAAATATTTTCTTGAGAGTCTCGTCTATCCATTTGCCCTGATTTTGAGGAACCTGTGAAGAAACTTGTAGATTAAATGTTGCAAATATTCGATCCCGCAAACCATAATCTGTCACACAAGATATTATGGTTAGTGACGTCGTATTCTATAAGCTCTTACTGCAGAGGATGCCCGTAGCTCAATGTAGCTCAGTGTGGGAGCTAACATGGGGTCATTGAATTGAAGTATTGTATTTAAAGGATGAATTAACAGGCTTGTATAGGTGAAAATAGTTGTTTGACTTTCTCTCAATCAAATATAGTCGTGAATAGTATAGTAAGAATAGTTGTTTTTTCTTCTTTCTAAATCGTATACCACGCTTTACGTGTTCACGTATTGAGCACTGCATCACGAAAGAACAGAGACTTCTTAAATTAAGACTTATGAATAGTTCAATGCATGAGGTTGTCTTTCGTCACTGACTGTGCTGTATGACGTCATAAATGAATATGATGAACAGGAATGGCACAATAACAGACTCCTGTGGAACTCTGAAATATTTTTTTTATCGCAGCTGATAATTGTACAGCCCTACATTTCTACTTACTGAGGTAGCTATGGACATTTCTGTATGTAATAAGGCAATAAGCCGCCATCTTGGCAAGAGGATGGTGATGCGTCTATGAGCGTTTAGCCAAATAATCCTTCGAGATTTTAATGTTTTGCAAGAAAGAAGCTCTATTGCAACAACTAATATTTTTACGATTAAAATTACACACCACTGGCTTCTTTTTCTCAATCTTTGTCGCAGTGTCCATCTTCCTAAATATTCAGATACAACAAATTATTACATCATTCATTCAACCTTGAGCTAATCAAAATCAATCTTAACAGTTGCGTGAATAAGCAATAATAGAATCAACAACAACGCTGTATTTTAGCCTTATTACTGTCCCCTACTGAATTTCGTTGCAATAAAATGCATCGTGGACTTTTAAGGCAATATCTGCACAACCAATCAGCAATGCAGTACGTTTCAAGAGCATTTGTCTTCAAGACATTTGGTTGTATTAGGCTCTGTGCTGCGGGAAGTTTGTGGCTACGAAAATATAGCGATGAACGTAATAGGGGAAAGGCTGCCTATGATTATCAGAATTGAATTACATTGGACGCTCAAACATGAAATTTTAGAGCACAATGTCCGCAGCTATGAATTTATGGAGGTTGTCTAGGCCGCATCGTTGTGTAAAGCAGTGGAGCAAAACTTACGCCATTTCTCGTTTCTTCTCCGAAAACATTCGCAGCAGAAACTTGCCTTCTTCGTGAGGATAAAATGTGCTTGGGACAACGACATATTCCCCAGGATCCAGTGCGAACCGTCCGACAATCTCACGTGAGTTGACAAACGAATCTGATTTCTCCGCCATTTTGTTGTACAGAAAGAAGTCTTTGTTCAGGCGACCGCCTGTGATATATTGCTTGGATTCTTCTTCGATCTTGAAAACGAAATTTGTGTCATTTATTTATTCATCAGGTAGGCCTACATTATTATCAACACACAAGATACAAGGTATGCAGGCGACAACACATGAAATGTTTTCACAAACATACGGTATTTGTGTATCACACTCTTTAAGTGGTCCTATCGCTTTTTGGAAGTTCGCATTTATGGAAAGAGTTTTGATAGTAAGTAAGGATGACGTTCACAAAACTTCAATATCTTTTGTCGTTTTTTTAGTTATGGCCGTGTGAAGGAAATTATTTATGAAGTCATAGCAATTAAAGCCCTTTCCATATAAATGCAAGCTCCCGAAAAATGATATATCCACTTTAATGGTTGCTGAATATACATGACGTCATAGCATAATTTCATGTACATGACGTCATAGCATAATTTCATGTACATGACTTCAAAGCCATAAGTGAGGAAAGGTTAGGTACCTTGTAAATTGCAAATCCAATTGTGAGGTTTTCTTGACCTATCAGCTTCATTTGCCTTCGGTCCTTCTGCAGCAGTCCAACAACAAATTGACATTTATCCTGGTCGTCATCTTCATCCGGATCTTCCAACGTAATTCTGCAGAAAAAAAAAATTTATATGTGCATTATAATTCATTCATTTATTCATTCATTCATTCATTCATTCATTCATTCATTTTTACTTATTTTGGCACGGTAGCCCCGTCAGTCCACCAGAACCGCTTTTCAGGGGGCCATGGCATAAATATTTACTCATTATAAGATACTAAATAACATAAACTAAATTAGCTATAATCATCGTTATGCTTTGATTCTTTTCTTAAAAGTTTCAAGGGAGCGTGCCTGTTTGACATCAATTTCAAGGTGATACCATAGCTAAGGTCCACGAAAAGATATAGCCCTTTGCCCATTGTTTGCCTCAAGGGTAGCGAACGATCAGTTTCAGTATTTCTCAGTTGTTTGAAATTTCACATTACTAAACAGAGAAAATAATGATATTTTTAGTTAGAAATAAATTTCCATAATAGCAGCGCCTGTATCCACCTTAATTCAACTCAATATGTTATGGCCTTTACCTAAATTGAGGATTTGTATGAAACGTGTCTGGATAATTTCTGCATCCACCAGCGGTTACGAAAGTTTGCCATTCTCCTTCGTGCGCCAACATTTGCCACTGCTGCCCTTCGACTTTGCCGCAATTATCTGGACTCAACATGCAAATTTCAAGCTTCGTAAAGTTCGCAATGAAATCCTCCACGGTGATCCTGCGAAGAGATTCATAGTTAGGCCTGGTTTCCAAATTCGCGTGACCATGTTTGCCTTGCGCTTGCATCTATGAAATACTTTCAGTAACGTAAGTCTAAGCAAGGCTACTTGCGCGGGAAGTGCTCGTGACCATGTTTGCATTGTGCTTGCATCTATGAAATACTTTTAGTTACTTAACTCTAAGCAAGGCTACTTGCGCGGGAAGTGCTCGTGACCATGTTTGCATTGTGCTTGCATCTGAGAAATTCTTTCAGTTACTTAACTCTAAGCAAAGCTATTTGCGCGGGCAATGCTTGAGAGTGTTTGCATGTCCGAATGTAAACCCAAGAAGCTGTGGTTATAGTGGATAACAATATTTCTTTCGAAGCTGTTTTCTCGAGCCTTGCGCGGGACTATGTTCACATTGTGTTTGCATGCACACATTTTTCAGTACTTTAGTACTTTGAACCACTTAGCAAGCCTACTAACGCGGGCAGTACTATGTTGACATTGTGTTTGTGACTTATACTGATTGTTACTCATTAATCACGCTATTATCAATTTATCTTATTCCATGCTTTTTGTTGCGCGTGGCGCTACCTCGAAAGGACTGGAACCTAGAACACTCATTCCTACCAGAATTCACCATCATGGTCGAATGTTAGGCCCATGCTTCGCTTGTCTTTCTCTGACAGTAACTTCCATTCTGGTGAACTAAGAAAAAAGGCTAAATCGTTATTTATCAAAGCAAACTTGCACTAAAAGAGTAGGCATCGTCAAGTGTTATCTTATTTTGTCCTTTCTGTCGATATTTTGTTTGTATTAAACGTACTTCGCCCAACTTTTGGACGAATAATTAATTTTTGTTTCTTTACTGATATTGACTATACCTTAATTATTACATCGGTCCCAGTTTCGGAAATGGTTTTGTTTGTCTGCCACCTTAATTCAACTCAATGGAAACAAATCTCATATCATGAACTTCCAGAAAATTCGTCATGACAACCGTTTAGTTAGCTTTTGCAATTTTACTGTAACGTTTTGGAGGAGAAATCCAGTGATAAAATAGTTGATCTTGCCTGTCGCTCCAGGGTCCGTTCCATTCTCTTTCGTTTCCCCATGGATTTCTCACACGAACCAAATCAACGCGAACCGGAGGCGCACCCGACTTGCTCCTTGCGTTCACCTAGAAATGAAAAGAGATGTTGATCAACACGCAGATAGTTAGGGCGAGGCTGTGCGCATTACTTTAAGCAACTGAATACTAAGCAAGTCTACTTGTGCGGGCAGTGCTCGAGATTGTGTTTGCATATCCGCCGGTGATATGTAAACCCAAGAAACTGTGGTGAAAGTGTATATAACACTAATTCTTTCGGAGCTATTTTCTCGGGCCTTGCGCGGGACTATGTTTATATTGTGTATGCATCCATACATTTTCAGTAATATGAGCTACTTAATTCTAAGCAAGCCTACTTGCGCGGGCAGTGTTCGAGACTGTGTTTGCATATACTAATATGATATGTAAACACTCGTTATTGCGGAATTTCGTCCCAGACTGTTTCACGGGTCACCCTCGGGACTATGTTTGGATTGTGTTTGCATCTACGAATCATTTTTGGTTACTAAACTCTAAGCTAGCCTACTTACGCGGGCAGTGCTCGGGACCATGTTTGGGCTGTGTTTGCATCTACGAATCACTTCTGGTTACTAAACTCTGAGCAAGGTTACTTACGCGGGCAGTGCTCGAGATTGTGTACGCGTGTCCCTTCACCAAACCGTTGCTAAGCTTAGCTTCGATTTCCGCTTGGTTCTTTGCATCGATCGCTGCGCACATCAGAGACTTAAACCGGGAGGCCCTCATCATTAAATTAGCGAGATTTTTCGGTGCTTTGTCCAACGGAACAGTCAAGCACAACCCCCCGGTGAAGTCTTCCAGAGCCTCGCTGCTCTGACCTCCTTTCAGTGCCTCGTATGAGCCATTCAACCTGAAATAGAGAATGAGAATCTTCAATGAATTTATCTTACCGAGCATGACCTATGTGTAACGATTTCTGGTTCTTTGCTATGGAGAGAGAGCCTAAGGCAAGGCCCGAGGGCCTAAACCTTGATAGAAAACACAACTCTTAAATCGTGACCAGTTTCTATCTCATTATCGACGAACTTCCTCAACTATCCTAATTGCATAACATAAACGACTCTCTACGTGTAACGTTACACAGTTTCAGAGGAAGTATCATGCTATTCGGCAACGCACTAATCATTGTCAACACAGTGATTAGCCATGTCACATGTCAATAGCACTGACGTCATTATATTAATACACCAATACGTTACGTATGGAAGTGAAACTTGGGCATAAAATACAGTACTAGAAATCCGCCCTCAGTGGATCAACGTAAAATGGAATCAATGATGTTAAACATAACCTTGAGAGATACTTTGAGGAAAGAAAATGCTTGGATACGCGTACAAACCGGAGTGACAGACATCATAACAAGCATTAGAAAGAGCAAAGACAAATGAGTGGGCCACATTTCACGACTTAGCGACAACAAATGGACCAAGCGAATGACAGAATGGCCCCGACCAAGAGGTATACCAGCCCTGAGATGGCGAGGTGACCTAATCGAGACTGTCGGACACAACTGGTCCAAAGTCACTCAAGACAGGTTCCTCAAACAATTTTCCAGTGATCTCATCGTTGTCCGACAAGGCGTATTGGACCATGTCCAGTAAGACCATACAGTAGGGAAACGAAAGAGAATCCATGGGGAAACGAAAGAGAATGGAACGGACCCTGGAGCGACAGGCAAGATCAATTATTTTATCACTGGATTTCTCCTCCAAAACGTTACAGTATTGTTGTAAGGCATTGGAGATACCTTTACTTTTGGGATCTCATTTCCACACTATCTGATTCCACACTTTGTCTGGTAAGTGCGATGTCGCTAGATCAGCGTCAAACCATCCCCGTCACACTTGCGTTCCATTAATAAATGCAGTACCAGATATGGTACAATTATTGATCATACCATGGCCTCTAACGTTAGGCAGGTTCCTGCTACGACATCGTAAATTCCTTCCTTCCCAGGGCCATAACTCGAAAACGATGAAAGATTTGTAACCGTCATCCTTACTTACTATCAAAGCTTTTTCCATAAATGCGAATTCCCAAATGTTATAGGTCTGCTTAAAACTTTAAGCTAAAAAAATCCTATTGAAGTTGAGCGTAGCTACATACTTTGCGTAGGCCTTCTCCAGCAAGGCAGACCAAAATTCGTTGGTTTTCTTCGAATGTGTAAACACCAGTTGATTGTTGTAAGTCGGCAGCCGGTCGTCCACAACGACTTCTTTCCACTCGCCGTATTGCCAGAATTTGAACCGGAATATCCCACAGTAATCCGCATCGAACGACTGATTTTCCGGAACAACTTTCGACATCATTTGTTCTTCTTGCGTCAGCGCGCCAATGGCGGCAAGAAACCAACAGTCCCCCAGCATGCCTTGCGAAACATCGAATCTACTGGCTCCTCCAACGAACATCTGTGGATCACTGACGAGCTCCTAAAATTCATCCAATTCAATCCGAGATAAGAAATGGGCATCAATTTACTATATTTTTTGTACATAAGCTACAGTGCTTAAAATAAATTGTAAGTAATATTATTGATAAATTCGTGTTTGCCCTAGTGTTCGAGCTTACAGCTCAGTTAACTTGAAGTTGACCTATCACTTTTTGGGAGTTCGTCATTATTAGGAACAACGCATCGTTTTCTAAAGATGTAATACCGGTAGTGATAGAAGCATCGGGAAATGTGACAAATAGATTTGCTAAATGGATAGAAAAGCTAGAGTTAGACTTGACAGTGGAGATGATGCAGAAACCATGTTTACTGGGAACTGCCAGAATAATACGAAAAGTGTTTGATATGAAATAATGAATGAGGATAAATGAAAAAGATGAAATATCTTTGATTACTTGTTGCGATCTACTATAGTAGAGAAATGACCAGGATATTATATCAATCCCGAGGACAAGAGAAATAATGAAAATAATTTTCTTTTAATCATCATGTCCCACTTCATCAAAAATCCAACAAAATACAAACTGAGATTAAAACCATAGCAGCAGTCTCTATCTAGCTAGCTGGATGGGACGTACAAAGGCTAAGCACTACTTGAAATTGAAAATGATATATATATATATATATATTAAATGTGAATTGTCCACACCTATTACTGTGCTGTACCATGAGACAAAGATATTTACTATAAAAGCAGTTCATTATCTGGCAAGTCGCTATCTTTTTTTAAATATCAGGACAATTTTCTAAACTATCTGCTTACCCCGGGTCTTTTCCAGACGAACTTTCTAGGCGACCGCTGACTATAAAAAAGGCTCCGGTCTTCAGCAAGGAATATCGGATCTTCAAACAACTTTCCGGACTGTCGGCATTTTTCCTTCAATTTCTTAAAATCCTGCTGTTTGAATCCTTTAGCATTGTCGGAATCTGTAATATGCTTGAAAATATCGCTTCCGGATCCGGAAAAATTACTTATCAAACCGCCGTT
>JAACYV020023792.1:0-13536 GCA_009936425.2 Chrysaora fuscescens
GCACTAATACAATTCAGAGTTGATCAAAACGAGGTTCTTATGACCGGACGCTTTGTGAGTTTACTTTCTGAATCTTTTGTCATGTACAAACGATCATAACAAAACAAACTGCCTTGTATGTCTGATGTTTCGTTCTTAAACTTTGAAACAAAAGCCCCCTTCACCAGGATTTCGGATATGAATTGAAGACAAGTCAAATGAATCGTGATATCAAGAATAAGCGAAATCTAATTTCTATAGCATATTAAACTTTCTAGCTTCTTTAATATAGCAAATTTTTTAAATTGCTGATATAAATCTCAGTGAAAATCAAGGTGCTATAAGCTTGATAATCTACAATGGCCAATGAATGCTCATATTTCAGAAACTATGAATAGCTTGACAGCCAGTGTCTAACTACAAGAAGAACATAAATCAAAATTACAGAAAAAAAGCTCCGGTCAAACGATACAACATTGACCCAAAAATCAACCCCACTCCAGTGTAAGTGGTAAAACGATACAACATTTGACCCAACATTGAGTTGACGTTCCTATATTGGTGTTGTCGTTGTTAAACTGTTTGCCAAAAACAGAACAACAGTGGGCCTAACTTCTAGACGATATGTAATAAAACATTATGTAACCGTACAGTCAGCGAATTTTCTCACATGAAAGAAGTTTGGGGCCCGGGGTGAGGGACTCCTATATATAGCTGAACGGAGACGTGCCGCAAATAAGGATTGGTGAAAGTTTCAATGGGTCGGCTTAACTGTCCTGAAACCATAATAATTTTTAGTACTGAAATGCGAAAATTTGCATGTTAAATTTTGAAACATTTATTACTAGGCCCAGATCCAAGTTTCTTATAAAGAAAAAACATATAAAATTTTAGTTGTCGCTTTCTTATGTTCTTATATTTTGCATGTTACATACAGGTCAATTTTAAAAACATTGGTATGTTTTTCTCAGAATCATTAAAAGGGTGGGTATGACGCTACAATTTTGGCGACACGCCCCCGTCATCCTGAGGTCAAAGTTACCCCACGGGGATGGGGGGGGGGGGGATCTCAAATAGCGGGTTAAATTGAACATTAAGAAGGTTAGAAAGGGATTTATTCGACTATAAAATACAAAGTATATTAAAAGCTTTCCGCAAGTGTCAACTCAACAAGTTCTGCCATGTTCACAAAATAACGCATTCGTCTGCGAAATTCTCCATTCCTTTTCCGGCAATAACAGTAGCGCCAACCATTCTGGCTCCAAAATGACCGGCCCACTGTCTGGTATCTTTTGAAGCGTCCTCGAACCTTACGTACCGGGCATTCTCTGGAACAGCAGAGAACAGATGACCGACCTTTTCCCATCGATCTCCGGGTGCTTTGCGTAGCCCAGTTCTGAATGTGTAACCGGGTATAACATCCTCGCGTTCGTCCAATATCGAGGCGTTCAGCTCATACTCGCCTATGCATTCTCCACGAGATGTGAACCTGAAAAAAAGGAATTTTTCAAACCAGCTTCTCTAAGTGGCTCACAGTTTAAACTGATAACCGATAGGCTTTTTCTCACAAACCGTTGAAGTCGTTTCAAATATTCACAAGTCGCAATTTGAAACGAAGACCCGTGCTTATATGACGCAGAAGTCTAAATCCGTAATCCACTTAAACATTTACATACGAATAAAACTGTTTAAAAATAAACTACAAAAAGATAGAAAGTAAAATACGATGGGTAGTAGTTTGAATACTGAGGGAGGGTTTTGTCCGATACTTTCAGTATATTACTTTCTAGTTTATTTATAGTTAATATTTTAAGCATTTATAGTAAACTTTTGCCACACGTGCCTTCCTTGATTACATTTATATAAGAAGACGAAGTTTTGCTGTTATTTCGGGATGGTATGAATCGCTTAAACTCTAGACAAATACAAGCTAGGTAAGATTGAGTCCATACGGTTCAATAATAACTAAATGCATTTTATTCACCGTCTTTACAATATTTTAAAGATTATATTATAAGACATCAAAAAATTTCATTATAAGATATGTAATACATAAAATAAAATAGTTCCCGAAACAGAGGTAAGTAGTGTCTATTAGCTACGTCATTGTCGGAAGTCATCTACGTTATGCAAACGTTTTTTGGGACAGCCTTCCAAAAGCAAACTTTATACCCTCAAACAGCTACAGGACAGCGCCCGATAAATAACCCTAAGCGCCAAACTCAGTGATAGCTGGTCATTTGACTGGCTGAGCGTTGAAAATCTTTTTCGATTCGATAGGTCGATCAGGAGATATAAAATTGTGAACAAATTAAGCACTGAAAGCCTTTGGGGATCCTCACAGTCGAACTATGCAACAAGGCATAATCTTCGAATCCCAAGATTAAATACAGAATATGCAAAAAAGAGTTACTACTATTCTGCTGTGATTATTTAGAACGATATTCCAGTTGACATTAGAGAACTCCAAGCTATTGGTCGCTTTAAAAGAGCACTAAAGGAGTACTTGAATAGCTGATTGAAAACGTCAAATTAAAACACGACCGCCTGGAAAAACATCATCTTAGGCTATTTAATTCGATTTTTCCTTTTATATTTATCCGATTCATTAATTTATTTTTTTATTCTTTTAATATTTTAGCTGAAGGGAGTATGGTGTAAAAACAGTTCATTCATATCGTATTATAAAATATCTTATCATGTCATGTCATGTCATATCGTATCATATCATATTATAAAATATCATATCGTATCATATTATATCATATCATATTATAAAATATCTTATCGTATCATATTATATCATATCATATTATAAAATATCTTATCATGTCATGTCATGTCATATCATGTCATATCGTATCATATAATATCATATCCTATCGTATCATATCATATTATAAAATATCTAATCATGTCATGTCATGTCATGTCATGTCATGTCATGTCATATCATGTCATGCCATATCGTATCGTATCATTTCATATCATATCATATCGCATCGTATCGTATCATATCATATCATATCATATCGTGTTGAATCATATCATATCGTGTCATATCGTATCATATCATATCATATCGTATCATATCGTATCGTATCGTATCATATCATATCGTATTGTATCGTATCATATCATATTTAGTAGCGACTCACCATTCACAAACATATATCTGCATGCTTCTGTCTTGGAACATGTGGGGCAGGAATCCATTTTCAACTAAATCGACCGTCTGTTGCCTCCTGAACCACTGATGAGATGAAGCAATACAGTGGTAAGTTGACCCAAGTTCCGGGGGGTAACCACTAGCTCCTGATCCTAAAAACAAAACAATATTACAAACAAACAATCTTCAACCAAAATCTTATAAAATCTTGATACGAGTTATAATAACAACTAACAGCTAATGAATTCAAACAACCATCAGATTTGAACAGACAGTAAATATAGAGAAATGCTATAGTATTCAACAGCGAGAATGGCCCAGTGGCGAGCAAGCTGTATTGGCAATCTATAGGTTGTGGGTTCGATTCTCGACCAGGTCAGTCTTGTCATGAAAGAGTGAGGAGAGTCACCAGCTCTCTGTTATTCCAGGCAAAAAGGCAAAAAGAATCACGAAGTGTGGTCACATCCAGAGGAAGGACTGGGGTTGCTCTGCTTAGATTAGCCCTGGGCTTTTCAGTGCCCCCCCCCCTGTGCTCAGCACAGAAACCCATATGTTGCGATGATAGCAAGCGTGTGCCAATCAATCAATTAATCAATCACTCAATCAATTAATCAATCAAAAACGTTTCGATAAAAATCTTTGTCAGTTAAATTTTACTCTCATACAAAAAAATAAAAAAATAAAAATGAACTGAGATAAGAAACAAATGTGGTTATTTTATTACAAAATTTCATACCATATGGCGTTTTCTCAAGTATGACACCGTCTCCTCCATTTGCAATGATAGTCCAAGGGAAGAACTCGATTTCTTCACAATTGTTGTCATTCCAGGAACCACGAGGCACAAAGCTAGGATTTTTGATGAGATTCTCTGTAAAATCAAGCAAGTTGGGAAAATGAATCCTGTCGAAAAGAAGCTATGCCATATAGACAACTAAACGATTCCAGATACCACTGCCTGGCTTGTATCACAGGTTGCATTAAAAAAACCTTACAGTGTTGGAATCAGCACAGCCCGTACTCAAAATGCTTTAAAAGTTATACACAATGAAAGAAACACAGCGAATAAAACAGATTTGCGTAACTAGATTTGTATAGTAGTGGAGATGTTGCATACATGTACCATACAAGTACACAAATTCTTCTACAGCTGATCACTTCAACCACTATTGAGCCTTTGAATAGCTTGGGCGCAGAACTCTACTACTAAAGGTCTACTTTTACCTTAGTAGTAGAGTTCTGCGCGCAGGCTACCTTTGAACTACTCATGTAGCATTCAGTCACCAGCTCGCTAATCTTATTCAAAATCCTTGACGTTGCACTACCATGCCTTGTGCCACAATAAGGGTAATAGGAATCTCAAGGGCCAATTTTGTAACAGGAGAATTCTCTTTATCAAATTGGACCTACCAATTTTTTTAAGGTTTGCGTTTATGGAAGGAGCTTTGATAGTTAGTAAGGATGACGTTTACGAAACTTCAATATCTTTTGTCGTTTTCGAGTTATGGCCGTGTGAAGGAAATTATTGATGACGTCAAAGCAGGGACCTGTTTTAAGTAACAGACCAGAAAATAACACGTAATCAGAGCCTGGGACAAAGCCTGGCACTAGCTTAGAAATTCAAAATTTCAAACAAGTACGTCAATGGTCAAAACAAAAGCACCCATGATCCTTGTTTAAAGCTAATCCGAGGCTCGATTCTGAAGATATGGTACGGTTATTACTCACACCACGTTCTGTGCCTTTAGGCAAGTCCCTGCTATGGCGTCATCAATCATTTCCTTCCTTACTTAAAAGCTATTTTCCATAAAAGCAGACTCATAACAGGCAGTGCAAGACGCAAGGACATAACCTATTCTAAGAGCCTACAACCTGATTTATGATCACCCTAGCATACAAAACACCCTGTAAAACACTGATTTGAAAACGGAGATTCTTAAATGCAGGTATTAACTGTTTGGAAATATATAGGTTTGGCGTTAAGGCTTACTTTTTGGAGGCAGTGCAGATGGCGCTGGCGCTGGCGTTGGCGTTGGCACAACTGAAAGAGAAAACATAAAGATAAATGCAAGAAATAATGAAAAGAAATGAGTAAAAGGAATGCCACTTACAGTATAAACACAAGCTTCTGTTAGCTATAACACAAACTGATAAGGTCACATTATCTGATTACTTTAGCTTACAATTAATTATCTTTCTATTTATTCATTTTCTTTAAAAATGTTTATTTAAAATTTTTTCTGTTGCTGACTTGGTATGTAATCTCCATAAATTTAGTATAGTATACCATGTATAACTTTATATCTATTGATGAATTAAAAAAACATTGACTCGGCAGCTTATTCACTTATTAAAACACTTATTCAATTTTCTCTAACTATTAATTTCATTTTTAACTTATTACAGAAACATGATTATAAAAAGTATTCAAAACGTATAGAAAATGGGGAGATAGTAATTAGTATGTTAAGAAATGTGGGTGCTCGCCTCTGGAATAATTCATTAAAATCCCTGAAAATAAAGATTATAGATACAAAGCTTAGCAAATTGATTTTGAAAGCAATTTGAAAGGTGACCTAGGGCGAAATGATAAGAAGTTCTGGGGAAATTTTTTTGATATATCTCATTTTGTTGTAAAGTTATCCACTGATTTTGAGTATCAGATGATGGAAATGTAGCATGGTTTATCTTTGAAAGGTTACAGCTGCAAGAAACTTGGCAGGCTAGCAATATTATTGAAAGATAAATTGTTAAACAAATCAATATGATGTTTAGATAGGCCATGGTAATTGAGAACATGTTTTTGGGCAGATTTGCCAATTCAAACTTAGTCAAACTTGCATGTTTTCTTGACTAGTTGCAAACAAAATGAACTCATTAGCCAATCCTACAGAATAGTGAATTACTCGAAAACTGAAACAAGGTATCAAAAGATTTTTAACAGAAACTTTTATCATTCTAAAACGCTTTTTTTGCATCAATAAAAAAGTTTGCTTCAGGCCACCTTTTAACCTTTAAAGAAAATGCATAAAGGCCCATAAAGACGGCCGATTACCAAGTTAAGTTGTTGCATTACCTTTTTGCTTATCGTTAGGACATCCGGACACTTCAAGGTATCAAATGTTAAAAAATCTTGAATGATTAGCTAGACATGACAGAAATAATCTCACCATTTTGTAAAACTCCAACGAATGCTCCAACCATTTTGGCGCCATAATTCCCAGCCCAGCATTTCTTATCATTACCACCATCTCTGAACTGAACAAAACGAACACCATAGGGAATATTCCTGAAGATGTGTTCCTCCTTATTCCAATGACGGGACGGAGCGATTTTTAATCCGGTATTGAACGAAAAGCCCGGGATCTTATTCTTGTCTTGATCGAGAAGATAAGCCTCCATGAAATATTCACCTTCACAGTCAGTACGGGATGCAAACCTAATAGAAATTTGGATAATTAAATAACTATCAATAAAAACGTTTTTTATCTTAAAGTTTTTATCAAAGTTTTTAACGACCTACCAAGCATTAAAGACAAAAAATATTTTTTTTTAAATTAATGCATGAATAAAGTTATGATATTTTCACTGTCATCAAATACATTGTGCTCAAGAAATCTTAGGAGAGGGACTCCCTACAGCAGGTGACGGGGGAGGACGCAGCCTCTTTTTGAAAACCCCAAAAATATAGGCCACTAAAATTTTGAAGATTTTTATCCCCAAAAATAAACATTTTGCTACATTTGTATCAAACAAGCAGACCCAACTTAGCAGAACAGGATTTCATGTAAAATTAATTCAAAACCGTTCATTCAATTCAAGCTTCGAATTGCATGTAACAACTACTTTCTGTTATGCTGAATTAAGTAAAAGAATCATTGCTTTTTGTTTCAACAATGTGTTGCAGTATTTTAGAGAAAGACCAATTTTAGAACTAATTTGTTAGATGTTGTCTTGAAAAGACCCCAAAAATATACAAATCATACACGAAATAGCGTACCAAATGTATACTAAAAACCTTTTCCCAAGCCCGAAAAGTGTCTGACCCCCCCGTCACCTACTATAGGGAGTCCCCCCTAGGTCAAGTACTGTACATCTTTCTTCGTCGCAAATTTACTTGGGCATACTGTACTTTTATAATTTCATTTAGATTTAATATTGTTAACTTTCTTTACCTTGCCTAGGCATACATTTTAAGACACGTTGTATAATATTTTTGTTATTTCCTTTTTTCTTATCAAACAAGAACCTTTGGAAAACAGAATTAAACGCAGGCTAGCGATAACTGGGACTCATGTATTTAATAAGACCCCGTTTACGCTATGCCGGTACGAAACAAACACAATATAAAACTGTGTCGTTTCAGCCTCCAGTTTATACTATGCAGGCACAGTTCTGGGACAAATACAGTGGGACACGAATACGACACGCTAACGGGCTTCTTCTGAATACGGAATATTAGGCCCTGTTTGTACAGACCCGGGTAAATGTGGAAACAGATAAAAATTCATCTTTTAGCTAAGTAGCGGATGGGTGGAAAGACTAAACACGATAATACTTGGACATCCATTTTGGCAGGTCTTATCAGCAAGTTTTTTAGCGCCAAATCCGCTCAACAATTGTTGTTGGTGTCACAGCGTTTTTGAAAATATCCGGGTAAGGGCGTTTCCACTAGGACGATGCATTTTTTAATTTATCCGTTCTCAAAAAATACGCTTTATACACGTTTTCCAAAATATCCGTTTTTCAACGTTTCAGTGGGAATGCAAGGCTAATTCATGGTCAATAGTTAATCGTTTTCACATTAAACCGGGTCAGTGGAAACGGTCTGCCGGATTATATCATTTCTATGCGCTAATTTCATTACTACAAGTTTATGCCTGCCCGGCTAGCCATCTCCAGTATCATATTTGTTATGTACCGGCATAGTGTAAACCTGGTCCAAGTCTAGCTACTCTTAGACTGACTGACTGACCTGAATAAAAAATGATATACTAAAGCACGCACCACTCAGATACTCTGATGCTTGGCCTTTGTTGGTCGAGGAACTGTTGGCTATATCCTTTTTGTACCAGGTCAACAGTTTGACATCTTTGACTGGTATCGTTAGAAGTGGCAATACACCAAATGTCAAATCCCGATAGCTCTTGAGGGTACGAAGCTCCCGAGCCTAGAAATAGATTTGTAGTGAATTAAATATTGTAAATTTAGGCCTTATTTTCTCTCAAGCAAATTTCCTAAGTCCATTCATTTTTATATTTTTTACTTAGCTCCGCTTTACATATCTTTGCGTCACACGCGGTATCACCTTTGCGTTAAGGCATTCTATTCCTTTTCCTGGGATGCGTTATTACTAATTTACATTTACTTTGTTAACCTTAATAGCATATCCATTTCTAAATAAAAACTTTGTAAGTAATCTCTTTAGTTCAGTTAGAAAAATGATAGTCAACACAACAACGTCTTTTTCTTGCTCCGTGTTCTCTGCACGTTAAAACTAGATCTTGCTGAAAACATACGAAAGAGGATCGATGGATATTTTAGCGAACACAATTCTCCGTTCCTTAAGATTCACAAGAAAATAAGGTAGCTAAATAAGATTTTATCTGATCTATAGGCACATATGCTTGCTATCTTCGCAAGGTATGGGTTCCTGGAAACCACTGAGTGGCACAAGGCTAATCTAAGCAGTGCGACCCCTGTCCTTCCCCTCGATGTAACCACACCATTTTATTCCTTCTGCCTACAGCATGGAATTACAGAGCTGGCGACTTCCCTCAAATCTCTTTCATGGCGGGTTTGACCTGGATTGGAATCGAACTCACAACATATAGATTGCCACTCCGACTTGCTCACCATTTGACCATTCTCGCTCTAATTGGTTTGCGCATAATGTTGCCAAGGCCAAAAGAAACATGTGGCGTAGTCACATCGAGAAGAAGGACTAGGTCAGTTTCTTCGTTTAGCCTTAGGTAAGCCATACCTTGCCAAGATAGCAGATGCACGTGCCAATTGACATAAGCATCAACACCAGTTATTCAAACGGTTAACTGGTCTTAAGAAAGCGAAAATGACAGCTCGGTAGTCTACTTACAAGACAAAAATGCGTTTCAAGTTGAAAAGGCCCTTTCGTAGGCGTTTGGGCCTATATTCATACGAATTTTGGCAATAACAGAGGCCGATGGAAGTTATAGCATTCGTATGGCATATTGTGAGGAGGCGAAGTTAATGGGAAAGGAGCGGCGCATTTGATTTGGAACATGAATGAAAAATATCTGAATTGGGACGCAAACTATGTTTAAGATTCAACGACCCTTCATGGAAACAATCTAGCTTTTGTTTAAAGGTGTCAGACGTTTTCTTGTTTGATAAGCAAAGCATTCAGGAATAAGTTGGAAAAATGTTGGTATGTGATTTCAAAGGCTATCGTTGCTGTAGCTTATTGTGCTGCGGGTCTAGTAATTGAATCAAAGTCAACAGCAGTAGGTAAAGAACTGATTGTAGAGATATTATTCATGTATTGTTATCAAATGGACTGTCCTTTTTCTTGTAATGTATTCTGCCTTTTACGCGCTGTTACCAACGTGGTACAAGTGGGAGGATTCAGTAGGTACCATTAGTAGAAGAAATGGACAGACAAATGGAGGACGGTGATGAATCAGACCAGCACAATAATCAGACCAGCACGATAATCAGACCAGCACAATCTTGGAACCCAAGAAGAATCGAGTTTTCCTTGAAACAGAAACAATCTTTCTCCTAAAAAAGAACTTTTCTAATCATAACTCTTGCCCCTACCAGTGCACAGCATAATGTGAAACTACAACCCTGAACTGAATCTTTACCTGATGGATTTCTTTCCAGTGCATATCCACCCTCATTTCTTTCCACATTCCAAGGGTAGTAATCGATTGCACCAGCATTATTTCCACTCCAGTGCTTCGCTGTAAAACTTGGGTTTGCCAGAAGATTGACTACAGAAAAAAACTTGATTGAGTACAAGCTTTTAAATATAGTTTATCTAAACTTTAAACAGATAAATCTAAGACAAATAAACGCTTCGATCTTCCTTCACCACTAGGTAGGCTTGTTACAATGTAGTTTACGTGAGGTGGGCTCCAAGAGTGTTTCTTCCTTATGCAAAAGTTAGAGAATCTAACATGGAGCTAAAGCATTCCACCAGTTCCACATTGTACAACATTCTCAAAATCTGAACAGTATCAAGGGCCATGAGTGATAGATTCAAAAGGAGCATTTAGGTTCAAAGGCATGTCCCCCATGATAAACTCTCCTTAGACCCGTCCTCAAGCTAAACAGGCCCTTTTTAAAATTGCAAATATTCTACACTTACATGTTGTAGGATCATGACTAGGAGTTGGTGCTGGTACAGGAGCTGGAGCCGGTTGGGCTGAAAAACAAAAAAAAAAGTCAAGGAAGGAAAGGACCCTAAAGCAGTTTCAAGGCAGGGGTAGCGTCTACGGAACAGAATAATCAACCTAGATGTAGGCCTGGCCATTTGATGAGAGCTAAAGCACAGGCTTCCCTCTATGCTCCCCTCAGATGCTGAAGGAGACAGGTTGATTGTTCTCTTCAATTGTGTAAAATAACAGATTCGCTCTCAAAACTTTTCTTCAAAAAAATGGCTCTTCCATATTCAACCAGGAGAGCAATTCTTCATTAAGCTAGAGAAGCTTGAGTAAAAGTGGTAAACAGATTTTTGATTATTATTTTGCACCTGATAGGGTAACAGAGTGAATTTGGATTCCATTCACTAATAAAATCACAAGCCACTATTCAAAATGGGAAGAAGCATTTTAAGCAAAGCTGGACATAAAACTTTAATGAATATCAAAACTTCACCAAAAAGCAAAAGAGATTTTGAAAACTCACCTTGCAAAACCTTGACTGTCGGCTGGCACATTTTGGCACCATATTGTCCAGCCCAACACGCACGATCTTTAGATCCATCTTGAAATTTAATGAATCTCACTCCAGTTGGATAGTTGAAGAACTTGTGTTCAACTTTTTGCCAGTCTTGGGAGCCAGGAGATCTAATGCCAGATGAAAAATGATCCAGTGGATTTTTATTCTTGCCAAGAAGTGTGACATTCATCTCATATTCACTGTTACAGTCAGATCGGCCACAAAACCTAACAGAATATTAGGAAAATAGAAAAATAAATATGAAACAATTCACATTAGAAAGGGCAACAGAAACCATAGTCTTATTTTTTATAAAATCATTAGAGACTTCTTGACACTAGGGTTACTGCAGCAAAAAATCTTATCTGTTGAATTCAAAATCTTGACCAGTTGTTTAAGTTTCAACTGAGGATCATTTTCTTTCCCTGTTGTATTGTAGATCCCATAGACACTATCAAGACATATTCCATTTAATGTCATTGTCAGTCACGAATGTATAAAGTCTTTCGATGTTATGAATCAGAAAGCAAAGGAAACAGCTGTGGTACCCCCATTCACCACATGTTTTCACTGTTTTGATATGAAAATAATTATTCTCTCCCCATGGGAATCCCAAAGAGCTGATGTGTACTGGTTTTGGGACAAGCTTTGAAATTCAAATAAGAATGTAAAGGTTTTACGCACCACTCATACACATGGATGCAAGGCTTCTGGTGATCCATTACTTGAGCAGTAATTCCTTTTTTAGCAAGATTTATGGTTTGAGATCTTTTGCACCATTGAGAAGAGCCAACTACACAATGTGCATATGGGCCTGCATCAATAGGGCATCCATTTGGAGCGGCGCCTAAAACAATTGAATACATAAAAGAGACATGGTTTAGGAAACGATGAATTGTTCCTAATATATTTACATTATAGACTATGACATCCAACGTTGCTTGCTACTTCGCGTCTTCTTATTTAACGTGCAGGGAACACGGAGCCAGAGAAAGACGATGTGTGTCGTTGAGCTGACTTTTCTGACTGACTAATTATTACAAACACACATAATTAAATACATAAAGGAAAGGGGCGAGACGAGGTGATGATAGGAAGAGTGGAGCGAGAAGACGTGACACAGCGCATGAGGTGAGAGAACGTGAAAGGGTGCATGTCAAGCGAGAGAAGAAACATCTAGAAATAGAAAGGGCCTAAAAATAATAATGGAAGTTCACTACAATGGCATTTAATGATGGTGACACAGGCCTGGGCATGAGAATTTCAGCAGGTGAGCGGTAAATCGCTCTCCTCGGTAAAGTCAGGCAGGCGATTCAAGTCTCTTGAAAATCGTCAATAAATGTATATGAATAAAAGTGGAATATACGAGGGCCTTTAAACAGGTAACTCTCCAAAACAAGACGGCGATTCTTCAACAGAATTGAAATGATAGTTTTATATAACCGCAAATCAACCACACTGTCACTAATGAGGTTTTGGACAGACATAAAATTAAATCACATTGTGTAATTGGTTATAACATGTGTAAAAACCCGGCATTTTGATTTTCAGGTACTGGAAGGTTTGTTCTTTTCGAGTTTGTTGTTACGGGAACAAACCCAAGGCAGGCGGTTCCTGTACAAACTGAAACTGAGGTTGGCGATGTATAGCTTGCCTTGTCAACCCGGGGCGAGCGTGGAGGCCCAGGCAGGCGATCGCTTGCCTCAAATGGCCAGGTCGGGTAACAGCCCCAAAAACAGGCAATATTTGTGATTCCAAGATGGAATACCCTACCATGAGGTCCTTTCTCCAGCTGCCATCCATCTCCACCAGCTTCCAGTATTTGCCAGGGATCTGATTTAAATTGTTTAGTTTCCCCATTTTGATTCCAAAACAATGGCTCAAAGTTAGGATTTTTCAGGATGTTTTCTGCAAATCAAATAAAAGACTAAGACTAAGAAGAAAAGTGACTTTATTTTATTAATTGTGTATGAAAGACTCATGGCAATCTAAAAGCCAAAACCCTGACCACTTTTTGGAAAAAATTTAACAAATTTCCTGAAAATGCACCTTTCTTAATCTTAACTAAAAGATATCAGATCTACAATCCAAACAGAAGAGAAAGCAGCGAATTAAGACCACTGTTTTTGGTAAATTTTAAGCAAACCTTTCTATGTACAGTGCTGCTTATGTCTACAGACTCTACTCTGAAACAGGTGGGTTTGAATTTTAAGACTAATCTTCACTATTGGGCAGTTTTCGAGTGTGCATATGCTGTGAGCAAGTGACGGCCTTCACTGAGCTCTTAATGTCTTGGTGCTGGGGTTTTGGCTCAATGACTGTTGCCTGATCAGCCAATCTACTAGCTTAAAGTGGTTTAGCACTGCTGCACAAATTGAGAGTACAGATTGGAGCAACAACCACATTTAGTTGCTGTGTACCTTGTACCACAACAAAGTCACGAAATAAATTGAACATTGTAACAT